>JAJQKJ010001916.1:0-43726 GCA_029574335.1 Rana kukunoris
CCCCACCTGGAAAAACCAGATCTCCCATGTCTGAGCTGGGGCCCTTCAATCAGGCAGAGGGGGGGCCCTGCAGCCTAGCAACCGCTGGCAGAGGATATAAGGTACTTTGTGGAGTTGCTCCAGCAGGTGAAGGCGAGAGAACTGAACCCCGACAGGTAGATGGCGCTCTCATTGTGAGCTTTACATTTCCTGCGACCCTAAACCAACTTTTCGGGGTCTCCTCTGCAACATTTATGCCCCGCCCTCGGTGTGTTCCACTGAGGGTGCAGGTCCAGCCCGACTCCATGCAATCCACAGAATAGAAACCCTCAGTCACCATACAAACCCGACATCTTCATCCAGGCCACACCCCCCCCTGACATGTGCCCCATGATTAAGACCATGGCTGTGGGCAGGGCCGCTAATGGGCCAGTACAACTGGCCCTATTGTACCAGGCCCAGCCAGCAGGGAGGGTCCGGGCAAAGTGAAGAGATGGCCAATTAATGCAATTAAAAAAAAAAATCCCACCAGCCATGACTTAAATGTCTAATGCCCACCAGAGACAGTGCCAGTCTGTCTAATGCCCACCAGAGACAGTGCCAGTCTGTCTAATGCCCACCAGAGACAGTGCCAGTCTGTCTAATGCCCACCAGAGACAGTGCCAGTCTGTCTAATGCCCACCAGAGACAGTGCCACCCAGCACATGAGTTGTGGCATTAGCATCATGGGTGGCACTCTACAGCATTGGCGGCATGGGGGGAGAAAAAATAAATATCACTTGTAGACAAACCTGCACTTTGAAGGCGGAGTCTGGGATGGGGCAGGACCAGGGTGGAGCCCTGTCAGGTAGGCTGTATGAGGCCTCCCATGATTTCTTACAGTGGCTGTGGCTGAAGCCTGTTAGGGGTGTGGTCTGGGCGGAGTTAGGCTGCCATCACTTACATCAGGGGGGTGGGCAACCTCTGTCCTCCAGCTGTGGAGAAACTACAGATCCCCACCATGCCTGCAATTGTCAGGGTCCTGCAATGTCTCATGGGACTTGTAGTTTTTTTTTACCACAGCCTAACTCCACCCAGAACACACCCCTAACAGGTTTCACCTTAGCCATGGGTCTTTATCATGGGGAAACATGTCAGGGGGTTTAATCATGGGCTTGTAGGGTGCCTGAGATTTCCCTTACTGGCCTGGGGGGGGGCCTGTTAGGTGGGCGGAGCCACATGCGATGTCACGGAAGACCATTACAGAAAAAGGAGCCCACCCACACCTGTGCATGCAAATTGAATTGCGTGAACCCTGCCACCAGGGGGAGCTGATGGGCTCTGTACACCATAGAGGACTCTGGTTGTCCATTGTGTTCTCTGCTGGTGAGAATGGACCCTTATCACCCCAAAGACCACCCCCCCCACAGGGAAGAGGGAGGCTGTACAGTCACTGACATTTGTTATAATGCCCCATTCGGCCCTGTATATACAAACCAGGGAGAAAGCTGAAGGGGCAGATAATCCTTCTGGGGGGGGCAATTTAGTAGCTTCTGCAATTATCACAGCTAAACACTCAGGAAGCGGGATGAGTGGGGGGGGGGGGGGAGGGGGGGGGGGCAGATGATGGGGGAGGGGTTCTGAGCTACCAAAGGTTCTAGGGGGTTCTGTACTGGTGAAGGTCTCAAGGATGGATTGAATGGAGACAAAGCTTTATTCAACAATCACATTGGTTACAAAGGGGACATTGAGCCTCACGGGACACCATCTGTCTGGTGACACTGCTGGGGGGAGGGGGACCAAATGCTGTATTTTAAATCCCCTTGGAGTGAAATCTCATTTTTGAACCCCCAATATTTCTGTTTTATGGTCTTTTGGCTGCAGCATTTGATACATCTTTTAGGGTGCACCCCCAAATATTTCACTGCTAGGGAGGGGCTACACTGGAGGTATGAGTACAATGCTATTGTCATAGTACACAATGGGGGTCCCCCTCCACTGGAGATACCACTATGGTACTGGAGGGGGGGTCACTCCATTGGACACAGGTATGGTTACCCCAAATATTTTGTCCTAGAAACCTCAAAGTACAGTACACCCCCACAGAGATGTTGTATTGGTGGGGTCCCCATATAATGATCCCCTACCATTGGACACCACTATGGTAATGAGGGGGCCCCTCCATTGGAGATACCACTATGGTAATGGCGGTCACCTCTCCATTGGGGATACCAGAACTCTATGGGAACCCCAAATATTTTGTCCCCAGTGTATTGTACACCCCTCCAGAGATGTTACTATATTATTGGTGGGGTCCCTGGACACAGATCCCCTACCATGGGAGATACCACTATGGTAATGGAGGAGGGGGGGGTCCCCTCTCCATTGGAGATACCGCTATGGTAATGGAGGAGGGGGGGGTCCCCTCTCCATTGGAGATACCGCTATGGTAATGGAGGAGGGGGGGGTCCCCTCTCCATTGGAGATACCGCTATGGTAATGGAGGAGGGGGGGGTCCCCTCTCCATTGGAGATACCGCTATGGTAATGGAGGAGGGAGGGTCCCCTCTCCATTGGAGATACCGCTATGGTAATGGAGGAAGGGGGGGTCCCCTCTCCATGGGAGATGCCACTATGGTAATAGAGGAAGGGGGGGGTCACCTCTCCATGGGAGATACCACTATGGTAATAGAGGAAGGGGGGGGTCCCCTCTCCATGGGAGATACCACTATGGTAATGGAGGAAGGGGGGGTCCCCTCTCCATTGGAGATACCACTATGGTAATGGAGGAAGGGGGGGTCCCCTCTCCATTGGAGATACCACTATGGTAATGGAGGAAGGGGGGTCCCCTCTCCATTGGAGATACCACTATGGTAATGGAGGAAGGGGGGGTCCCCTCTCCATTGGAGATACCACTATGGTAATGGAGGAAGGGGGGGTCCCCTCTCCATTGGAGATACCACTATGGTAATGGAGGAAGGGGGGGTCCCCTCTCCATTGGAGATACCACTATGGTAATGGAGGAAGGGGGGGTCCCCTCTCCATTGGAGATACCAGAACTGTATGGTGACCCCCATATATTTTGTCCTAGGACCCCCAGTGTAGTGTAGACCCCTCCAGACATGTTATTGGGGGCCCAGTATTAGGGGTCCCCCATACAATGAAGTACCGGTAGTGGGGGATGGGGCCCTGTGCGGCCTATGGGAATGGTTGGTATTGGGGGGGTCACATTTTCAGTCAGTACCCCGGATAAAGTGGGGGGTGTCGGTGTATTTCCTCCCCTCCCCCTCATATTTCGGGGTCTGTGAGGTAAATTGGCGCCAATCCCCCTCCTGTCATCTCCTCACACAAAGCGCCACGCGCTGCTGCCGCCGCGACCAATCAGAGGCCGAGCTGCCGGCGGGCCTGTACGGAGCAGCCAATAGAGAGCCGCGATGTCCCCTCTGTTACCAAGAGAGCCCGGCGTCCCGCCCCCTCCCCCGGACAGCGGCGGGAAGGGGAGACCGAGAGACCCCCGGGGGGGTGAGACCGAACACATTCCGGGGAGACCTCCGTACACCCCCCCGGGGGAGGAGAATAGAGGCTCCGGTCCTCACACCCACACACTTACTTCTCGGGCTCGGCGGTGATCGGAGCGGCTTCCTCTGCCATGGTGAGTCTCTGTGAGTGACGAGCTGAACGAGGAGAGAAGATGGCAGCTTGTATCCCCCGCGCCGGGAACCTCTTCTTATACCCGCCTCTGATCTCACCACGCCCCCCAACTTCCGATCACCTCTGACCCCGGACCGCTTTCCCGCGCTCTCCTCCGCGCTATTGTCTGCGGGTCACGTGGTGCGAGGAATGGGGGTGGGAGGGACCCTGACCACGTGACACGGGGGGCCCCGCCTCTTAAAGTGAACCCGTCCTTCCTTCATTCTAATGTGACACGTGCGCCTTCCTTCCACAACCCCATTGTTTTCTATGGAGCTTCCGGTGATACGGCCAGCCCCGCCCCCCCAGTGTCACATGACCACACCTGCAGGATTTACTACCCCTTCACTGCCAGAGCTGTCACTGAGACTTAGACCCCCCAATACCCCCCGAATACCAAATACCACCCCCCCCCCAATACCCCCCGAATACCAAATACCACCCCCCCCAATACCCCCGAATACCAAATACCACCCCCCAATACCCCCCTGAATACCAAATACCACCCCCCCAATACCCCCCGAATACCAAATACCACCCCCCCCCCCAATACCCCCCGAATACCAAATACCACCCCCCCCCAATACCCCCCGAATACCAAATACCACCCCCCCAATACCCCCCGAATACCAAATACCACCCCCCCAATACCCCCCGAATACCAAATACCACCCCCCCAATACCCCCCGAATACCAAATACCACCCCCCCAATACCCCCCGAATACCAAATACCACCCCCCCCAATACCCCCGAATACCAAATACCACCCCCCAATACCCCCCGAATACCAAATACCACCCCCCCAATACCCCCGAATACCAAATACCACCCCCCCCAATACCCCCGAATACCAAATACCACCCCCCCAATACCCCCAAATACCAAATACCACCCCCCAATACCCCCCGAATACCAAATACCACCCCCCCAATACCCCCCGAATACCAAATACCACCCCCCCCAATACCCCCGAATACCAAATACCACCCCCCCCAATACCCCCGAATACCAAATACCACCCCCCAATACCCCCCGAATACCAAATACCACCCCCCCAATACCCCCCGAATACCAAATACCACCCCCCCAATACCCCCCGAATACCAAATACCACCCCCCAATACCCCCCGAATACCAAATACCACCCCCCCAATACCCCCCGAATACCAAATACCACCCCCCCCCAATACCCCCCGAATACCAAATACCACCCCCCCCCCCAATACCCCTGAACACCAACCCCCCAATACCAAATCCCTATACCCCCGAACACCAACCCCCCCCAATACCAAACCCCTATACCCCCGAACACCAACCCCCCCAATACCAAACCCCTATACCCCCGAACACCAACCCCCCCAATACCAAATCCCTATACCCCCGAACACCAACCCCCCCAATACCAAACCCCAATACCCCCGAACACCAACCCCCCCCAAAAAAACCAACCCCCGAACACCAAAACACCCCCAATACCAAATACCACCCCCCCAATACCCCTGAACACCAACCCCCCCAATACCAAATCCCAATACCCCCGAACACCAACCCCCCCCCCCAAAAAAACCAACCCCCGAACACTAAACACCCCCAATTCCAAATACCACCCCCCCAATACCCCCGAACACCAACCCCCGAACACTAAACACCCCCAATTCCAAATACCACCCCCCCAATACCCCCGAACACCAACCCCCCCAATACCAAATCCCAATACCCCCGAACACCAACGCCCCCAATACCCCCGAACACCAAACACCAACCCCCCCAATACCAAATCCCAATACCCCCGAACACCAAACACCAACCCCCCCAATACCAAATCCCAATACCCCCGAACACCAAACACCAACCCCCCCCAAAAAAAACAACCCCCTCAATACCAAACACCAACCCCCCCCAAAAAAAAACAACCCCCCCAATACCAAACACCAACCCCCCCCCCAAAAAAACATCCCCTCCCCCAATACCCCCGAACACTAAACACCCCCAATACCAAATACCAACCCCTCCAATACCCCCGAACACCAACCCCCCAATACCAACCCCCCCAAAAAACCAACCCCCCCAATACCAAACACCAACCCCCCAAAAAAACCAACCCCCCAATACCAAACACCAACCCCCCCAAAAAAACCATCCCCTCCCCCAATACCCCCGAACACTAAACACCCCCAATACCAAATACCACCCCCCCAATACCCCCGAACACCAACCCCCCCAATACCCCCGAACACCAAACACCAACCCCCCCCAATACCAAATCCCAATACCCCCAAACATCAAACACCAACCCCCCCCCCAAAAAAAACAACCCCTCAATACCAAACACCAACCCCCCAAAAAAAAACAACCCCCCCAATACCAAACACCAACCCCCCCCAAAAAACCATCCCCTCCCCCAATACCCCCGAACACTAAACACCCCCAATACCAAATACCAACCCCCCCAATACCCCCGAACACCAACCCCCTAATACCAAATACCAACCCCCCAAAAAACCAACCCCCCCAATACCAAACACCAACCCCCCCCCCAAAAAAACATCCCCTCCCCCAATACCCCCGAACACTAAACACCCCCAATACCAAATACCAACCCCCCCAATACCCCCGAACACCAACCCCCCAATACCAAATACCAACCCCCCCAAAAAACCAACCCCCCCAATACCAAACACCAACCCCCCCAAAAAACCAACCCCCCAATACCAAACACCAACCCCCCCCAAAAAACCAACCCCCAATACCAAACACCAACCCCCCCCCCCCAAAAAAAAACCAACCCCTCCCCCAATACCCCCAAACACTAAACACACCCAATACCAAATACCAACCCCCCCAAAAAAACAACCCCCCAATACCCCGAACACTAAACACCCCCAATACCAAACACCAACCCCCCAATACCAAATACCAACCCCCCCAAAAAACCAACCCCCCCAATACCAAACACCAACCCCCCCAAAAAACCAACCCCCCAATACCAACCCCCCCCAAAAAACCCCAACACCCCTAAATACCGAGAGAGAAGGTTCACCGCTCCAGGTGGGTCTGAGTGCAGTCAGGGATTCATCCAGGTTACAGTGGGTGCCGGCAATGCACTCGGCAAACATGGAAAGTAACGGAAACGGATGGAGAGCCGCACACTACAGAAGACACTGGAGTCGTCTTTATTGATGAAACAAAAGCATGCACCGCAAATTCACACCTAATCAGTGCTTAGTCATGGCTAGAGGATACCCCCAAACACCCCCAATACCAACCCCCCCAATACCCCCAAACACCCCCAATACCCCCAGACACCAACCCCCCCCCCCCCGAATACCAACCCCCCAATACCCCCAGACACCCCCAATACCAACCCCCCCAATACCCTCAAACACCCCCAATACCCCCAAACACCCCCAGACACCAACCCTCCCCCCGAATACCAACCCCCCAATAGCCCCGGACACCAACCCCCCCAAATACCAACCCCCCCAATACCCCCAAACACCACCAATACCAATACCCCCGAACACCAAACACCCTCAATACCCCCAGACACCAACCCCCCCAAATACCAACCCCCCCAAACACCAAACCCCCCCAATACCCCCAAACCCCCCCAATATCCCCAAACACCACCAATACCAATACCCCCGAACACCAAACACCCCCAGACACCAACCCCCCCGAATACCAACCCCCCAATACCCCCAAACACCCCCAATACCCCCAGACACCAACCCCCCTGAATACCAACCCCCCCAAATCACAACCCCCCCAATACCAAACACTAACCCCCCCAATAACCCCGAACACCAAGCCCCCCAATACCAAATACCAACCCCCCCAAAAAATCCAACCCCCACCAATACCCCCGAACACTAAACACCCTGAATACCAACTGCCCCAAATCACAACCCCCCCAACACCAACCCCCAACAATAAACCCTCCGAATACGGACCACCCAATACCAGCCCCCGCCAAATACCAACCCCAGAGAACAACTATCCCCCCCAACAATAAACACCCAAAATATCGATCCCTAATCAGTGCTGCCTATCAGTACCGCTCACCAGTGTCGCTGATATCAGAGCCCATCAGTGCTGCTTATCAGAGCCCATCAGTGCAGCCCATCAGTGCCGTGTATCAGTGCCCATCAGAGCCGCTTATCAGTGTCCATCAGTGCAGCCCATAAGTGCCGCTTATCAGAGCCCATCAGTGCCACTTATCAGAGCCCATCAGTGCAGCTTATCAAAGCTTATCAGTGCCGCTTATCAGAGCCCATCAGTGCTGCCCATCAGAGCCGCTTATCAGTGCCCATCAGTGCAGCCGATCAGTGCCATGTATCATTGCCCATCAGAGCCGCTTATCAGTGCCCATCAGTGCAGCCTATCAGTGCCACTTATCAGAGCTTATCAGTGCCGCTTATCAGAGCCCATCAGTGCAGCCTATCAGTGCCGCTTATCAGAGCCCATCAGTGCCGCTTATCAGAGCCCATCAGTGCAGCCCATCAGAGCCGCTTATCAGTGCAGCCTATCAGTGCCGCTTATCAGAGCCCATCAGTGCAGCCCATCAGTGCCGCTTATCAGAGCCCATCAGTGCAGCCCATCAGAGCCGCTTATCAGTGCCCATCAGTGCCACTTATCAGAGCCCATCAGTGCTGCTTATCCATGCCCATCAGTGCCGCCTATCAGTGCAGCCTATCAGTGCCGCTTATCAGAGCCCATCAGTGCAGCTTATCAATGCCCATCAGTGCAGCTTATCAATGCCCATCAGTGCAGCTTATCAGAGCTTATCAGTGCCGCTTATCAGAGCCCATCAGTGCAGCTTATCAGTGCAGCCCATCAGTGCAGCTTATCAGAGCTTATCAGTGCCACTTATCAGAGCCTATCAGTGCCACTTATCAGAGCCCATCAGTGCCGCTTATCAGAGCCCGTCAGTGCAGCCGATCAGTGCCATGTATCATTGCCCATCAGAGCCGCTTATCAGTGCCCATCAGTGCAGCCTATCAGTGCCACTTATCAGAGCTTATCAGTGCCACTTATCAGAGCCCATCAGTGCTGCTTATCAGAGCTTATCAGTGCCGCTTATCAGAGCCCATCAGTGCCGCTTATCAGTGCCCATCAGTGCAGCCTATCAGTGCCGCTTATCAGTGCCCATCAGTGCAGCCTATCAGTGCCCATCAGTGCAGCCTATCAGTGCCGCTTATCAGAGCTCATCAGTGCAGCCTATCAGTGCCGCTTATCAGAGCCCATCATTGCCACTTTTCAGTGCCCATCAGTGCCGCTAATCAACTCCCATCAGTACCATTTATCGGTGCCGCTAGTCAGTGGCGCTTATCAGTGCCCCCTTATCAGTGCCGTTATGCACAACATGCAGAAATGTGTGTACATTGCCCTGTATAAATAGTGAACACTCGCTCCCGATAGGTGAGATGTGAGGGGGGAGGGGCCTCAGGGGCCGGACACAACAACACAAACTTTGAGTAAAAAGCATTATATTTACAGAATATAAAGTAGAAGGCCACTCCCCCAATGTCCAATCTTTGTGCTGCCCGTGTTCCGTCAGATTAGGCAACCCATCAAATCTTGGAACGGAAGTTCAATCAAGACCATCTTGGTACACCCACACTGGCCTACAGTCCGAAGTCGCCAAGCGGACATCTTTTTTACCCCCACCGGAGTCCCGAATCTCAGCGTGTATAGCGATGTGCAGGATTTAGAGGTCCGTGCGACTCCTTGGATGTGGAAATATAAAATCAGGAAGGTGTTCTGTCAGATCATCAAACCTGTGAGATCGGAAAGGCTCGCCGCTGCTTCTAAAATTCAACATCAAAACCATCAAAACATTAGGGCAGCTTAGTGGTAAAATGCAAGACTTTGGTGGGTGTACAAAGATGTCCGCCTGGCGACCTCAGACTGTAGGCTTAGTGCAGGGTGTACCAAGATGTCCGCTTACCTCCTCCTCAGTGTATCCTTACTATGGACAAGTGCGGGGTGTACCAAGATGGCCGCTTACCTCCTTCCCAGTGTATCCTTACTATGGACAAGTGCGGGGTGTACCAAGATGGCCGCTTGCCTCCTTCTCAGTGTATCCTTACTATGGACAAGTGCGGGGTGTACCAAGATGGCCGCTTACCTCCTTCTCAGTGTATCCTTACGATGGACAAGTGCGGGGTGTACCAAGATGGCCGCTTGCCTCCTTCTCAGTGTATCCTTACTATGGACAAGTGCGGGGTGTACCAAGATGGCCGCTTACCTCCTTCTCAGTGAATCCTTACGATGGACAAGTGCGGGGTGTACCAAGATGGCCGCTTGCCTCCTTCTCAGTGTATCCTTACTATGGACAAGTGCGGGGTGTACCAAGATGGCCGCTTACATCCTTCTCAGTGTATCCTTACTATGGACAAGTGCGGGGTGTACCAAGATGGCCCCTTACCTCCTTCCCAGTGTATCCTTACTATGGACAAGTGTGGGGTGTACCAAGATGGCCGCTTACATCCTTCTCAGTGTATCCTTACTATGGACAAGTGCGGGGTGTACCAAGATGGCCGCTTGCCTCCTTCTCAGTGTATCCTTACTATGGAGGAGTGCGGGGTGTACCAAGATGGCCGCTTGCCTCCTTCTCAGTGTATCCTTACTATGGAAAAGTGTGGGGTGTACCAAGATGGCCGCTTGCCTCCTTCTCAGTGTATCCTTACTATGGACAAGTGCGGGGTGTACCAAGATGGCCCCTTACCTCCTTCCCAGTGTATCCTTACTATGGAGGAGTGCGGGGTGTACCAAGATGGCCGCTTGCCTCCTTCTCAGTGTATCCTTACTATGGACGAGTGCGGGGTGTACCAAGATGGCTGTGACAGGACGTCATTTCCGTTACGAAATCTAACGGTGTTTCATCAGATTCGGCGACCCGTCAGAAAGTGTAACGGAAGTGACGTTTCGTCGCCACCATCTTGCTACACTCCACACTTGTCCACAGTAAGGATACGCTAGTAAACTGAGATTATATAGTGATATACAGGACTTAGAACTCCGTCTTACTGGTTAACCACTTCAGCCCCGGACCATTAGGCAGCTAAAGGACCCGGCCAGGTTTTGCGATTCGGCACTGCGCCGCTGTAACTGACAATTGCGCGGTCGTGCGACGCGGCTCCCAAACAAAATTGGCGTCCTTTTTTTTTCTTTTCTTTTGGTGGTGTTTGATCGCCTCTGCGGTTTTTATTTTTTGCGCTATAAACAAAAATAGAGCGACAATTTAAAAAAAAAAAATGCAATATTTTTTCCTTTTTGCTACAATAAATATCCCCCAAAAATATATAAAAACATTTTTTCCCCTCAGTTTAGGCCGATACGTATTCTTCTACGCATTTCTGGTAAAAAAAAAATCGCAATAAGCGTTTATCGGTTGGTTTGCGCAAAATGTATAGCGTTTACAAAATAAGGGATAGTTTTATTGCATTTTTATTATTTTTTTTTTTTTAACTACTAATGGCGGCGATCAGCGATTTTTTTCGTGACTGCGACATTATGGCGGACACTTCGGACAATTTTGACACATTTTTGGGACCGTTGTCATTTTCACAGCAAAAAATGCATTTAAATTGCACCGATTACTGTGAAAATGACAGTTGCAGTTTGGGAGTTAACCACAGGTGGCGCTGTAGGGAATGTGTGACCTATGTGTTGTGTTTACAACTGTAGGGGGTGTGGCTGAAGGTGTGACGTCATCGATCACGTCCCCTCTATAACAAGGATGATGTCATCGATGCTGCGGCCACAGAGAAGCACGGGGAAGGTGTGTGTACACACGGCCCTCCCCGTTCTTCAGCTCCGGGGACCGATCGCCGCACTCCAGCGGCGATCGGGTCCGGACCGGGTCACGGGCGCGCGCCCGTGACCCGCGGCTGGGTACTAGAACCAACGTATATATACGTTGATGTGCCCAGCCGTGCCATTCTGCTGACGTATATGTGCAGGAGGCGGTCCTTAAGTGGTTAAATGTTCTGTCAGATTGACAAACCAGTGAGATGAGATCGGGTCGCCATATCCCATGAAACCCCGGAACACCACCGTTAGCAAATAGATAGGAAGGAAGATTATATTTACTTGTTGTACTTTTCTTGTTTCTTTTGTTACTTCCTGGTTTCTGGCTTAGGACAAAATGATGTCATACATCCCAGGAGTTTTCATGGGGGAGGGGCTTTCTCAGCTCCTGCCTGTGTTCTATCAGATTAGTGAACCCATCAAATTAGGATGTCCCTGAACATAAACCTTGTCCATTAGAGTGCCCCTTAACATAAAATGTGCCCATCGGCGTGACCCTTATTTCATGTTTAGGGGCATGCTGATGGGCAAATTTTATGTTAAGGGAGACACTGATGGGGACACCTGATGTAAAGGGGCGCTGTGATGGGGACACCTGATGTAAAGGGGCGCTGTGATGGGGACACCTGATGTAAAGGGGCGCTGTGATGGGGACACCTGATGTAAAGGGGCGCTGTGATGGGGACACCTGATGTAAAGGGGCGCTGTGATGGGGACACCTGATGTAAAGGGGCGCTGTGATGGGGACACCTGATGTAAAGGGGCACTGTGATGGGGACACCTGATGTAAAGGGGCACTGTGATGTGGACACCTGATGTAAAGGGGCGTTGTGATGGGGACACCTGATGTAAAGGGGCGCTGTGATGGGGACACCTGATGTAAAGGGGCGCTGTGATGGGGACACCTGATGTAAAGGGACACTGATGTGGACACCTGATGTAAAGGGGTGCTGTGATGGAGACACCTGATGTAAAGGGGCACTGTGATGGGGACACCTGATGTAAAGGGACACTGTGATGGGGACACCTGATGTAAAGGGACACTGATGTGGACACCTGATGTAAAGGGGCACTGTGATGGGGACACCTGATGTAAAGGGACACTGATGTGGACACCTGATGTAAAGGGGCGCTGTGATGGGGACACCTGATGTAAAGGGGTGCTGTGATGGGGACACCTGATGTAAAGGGGTGCTGTGATGGGGACACCTGATGTAAAGGGGTGCTGTGATGGGGACATCTGATGTAAAGGGGCACTGTGATGGGGACACCTGATGTAAAGGGGCGCTGTGATGGGGACACCTGATGTAAAGGGACACTGATGTGGACACCTGATGTAAAGGGGCGCTGTGATGGGGACATCTGATGTAAAGGGGCGCTGTGATGGGGACACCTGATGTAAAGGGGCACTGTGATGGGGACACCTGATGTAAAGGGGCGCTGTGATGGGGACACCTGATGTAAAGGGGCACTGTGATGGGGACACCTGATGTAAAGGGACACTGTGATGGGGACACCTGATGTAAAGGGGCACTGTGATGGGGACACCTGATGTAAAGGGACACTGTGATGGGGACACCTGATGTAAAGGGACACTGTGATGGGGACACCTGATGTAAAGGGACACTGTGATGGGGACACCTAATGTAAAGGGACACTGATGTGGACACCTGATGTAAAGGGGTGCTGTGATGGGGACACCTGATGTAAAGGGACACTGATGTGGACACCTGATGTAAAGGGGCGCTGTGATGGGGACACCTGATGTAAAGGGACACTGATGTGGACACCTGATGTAAAGGGGCGCTGTGATGGGGACATCTGATGTAAAGGGGCACTGTGATGGGGACACCTGATGTAAAGGGACACTGATGTGGACACCTGATGTAAAGGGGCGCTGTGATGGGGACACCTGATGTAAAGGGGTGCTGTGATGGGGACACCTGATGTAAAGGGGTGCTGTGATGGGGACATCTGATGTAAAGGGGCACTGTGATGGGGACACCTGATGTAAAGGGGTGCTGTGATGGGGACACCTGATGTAAAGGGGCGCTGTGATGGGGACACCTGATGTAAAGGGACACTGATGTGGACACCTGATGTAAAGGGGCGCTGTGATGGGGACACCTGATGTAAAGGGGCGCTGTGATGGGGACACCTGATGTAAAGGGACACTGATGTGGACACCTGATGTAAAGGGGCGCTGTGATGGGGACATCTGATGTAAAGGGGCACTGTGATGGGGACATCTGATGTAAAGGGGCGCTGTGATGGGGACATCTGATGTAAAGGGGCGCTGTGATGGGGACATCTGATGTAAAGGGGCACTGTGATGGGGACATCTGATGTAAAGGGGCACTGTGATGGGGACATCTGATGTAAAGGGGCGCTGTGATGGGGACACCTGATGTAAAGGGGCGCTGTGATGGGGACATCTGATGTAAAGGGGCACTGTGATGGGGACATCTGATGTAAAGGGGCACTGTGATGGGGACACCTGATGTAAAGGGGCACTGTGATGGGGACACCTGATGTAAAGGGGCGCTGTGATGGGGACACCTGATGTAAAGGGGCGCTGTGATGGGGACACCTGATGTAAAGGGGCGCTGTGATGGGGACACCTGATGTAAAGGGGCACTGTGATGGGGACACCTGATGTAAAGGGACACTGTGATGGGGACACCTGATGTAAAGGGGCACTGTGATGTGGACACCTGATGTAAAGGGGCGCTGTGATGGGGACACCTGATGTAAAGGGGCGCTGTGATGGGGACACCTGATGTAAAGGGGCACTGTGATGGGGACACCTGATGTAAAGGGACACTGATGTGGACACCTGATGTAAAGGGGCGCTGTGATGGGGACACCTGATGTAAAGGGGCGCTGTGATGGGGACACCTGATGTAAAGGGGCACTGTGATGGGGACACCTGATGTAAAGGGACACTGATGTGGACACCTGATGTAAAGGGGCGCTGTGATGGGGACACCTGATGTAAAGGGGCGCTGTGATGGGGACACCTGATGTAAAGGGGCGCTGTGATGGGGACACCTGATGTAAAGGGGCACTGTGATGGGGACACCTGATGTAAAGGGGCGCTGTGATGGGGACACCTGATGTAAAGGGACACTGATGGGGACACCTGATGTAAAGGGACACTGATGTGGACACCTGATGTAAAGGGGCGCTGTGATGGGGACACCTGATGTAAAGGGGCGCTGTGATGGGGACACCTGATGTAAAGGGGCGCTGTGATGGGGACACCTGATGTAAAGGGGCACTGTGATGGGGACACCTGATGTAAAGGGGCGCTGTGATGGGGACACCTGATGTAAAGGGGCGCTGTGATGGGGACACCTGATGTAAAGGGGTACTGTGATGGGGACACCTGATGTAAAGGGGTGCTGTGATGGGGACACCTGATGTAAAGGGGCACTGTGATGGGGACACCTGATGTAAAGGGGTGCTGTGATGGGGACACCTGATGTAAAGGGGCACTGTGATGGGGACACCTGATGTAAAGGGGCACTGATGGGGACACCTGATGTAAAGGGGCGCTGTGATGGGGACACCTGATGTAAAGGGGTACTGTGATGGGGACACCTGATGTAAAGGGACACTGATGGGGACACCTGATGTAAAGGGGTGCTGTGATGGGGACATCTGATGTAAAGGGGCACTGTGATGGGGACACCTGATGTAAAGGGGTACTGTGATGTGGATACCTGATGTAAAGGGGCACTGTGATGGGGACACCTGATGTAAAGGGGCACTGTGATGGGGACACCTGATGTAAAGGGGCACTGTGATGGGGACACCTGATGTAAAGGGGTGCTGTGATGGGGACACCTGATGTAAAGGGGTACTGTGATGTGGACACCTGATGTAAAGGGGCGCTGATGGGGACACCTGATGTAAAGGGGCGCTGTGATGGGGACACCTGATGTAAAGGGGCGCTGTGATGGGGACACCTGATGTAAAGGGGCGCTGATGGGGACACCTGATGTAAAGGGGCGCTGTGATGGGGACACCTGATGTAAAGGGACACTGATGGGGACACCTGATGTAAAGGGGTTCTGTGATGGGGACACCTTATGTAAAGGGGCACTGTGATGGGGACACCTGATGTAAAGGGGGTTCTGTGATGGGGACACCTGATGTAAAGGGGTGCTGTGATGGGGACACCTGATGTAAAGGGGCGCTGTGATGGGGACACCTAAAGTAAAGGGGGTTCTGTGATGGGGACACCTGATGTAAAGGGGTGCTGTGATGGGGACACCTGATGTAAAGGGGTGCTGTGATGGGGACACCTGATGTAAAGGGGTACTGTGATGGGGACACCTGATGTAAAGGGGCACTGTGATGGGGACCCCTGATGTAAAGGGGTACTGTGATGGGGACACCTGATGTAAAGGGGCACTGTGATGGGGACACCTGATGTAAAGGGGCGCTGTGATGGGGACACCTAATGTAAAGGGGGTTCTGTGATGGGGACACCTGATGTAAAGGGGTGCTGTGATGGGGACACCTGATGTAAAGGGGCACTGTGATAGGGACACTTGATGTAAAGGGGCACTGTGATGGGACACCTGATGTAAAGGGACACTGATGGGGACACCTGATGTAAAGGGGTTCTGTGATGGGGACACCTGATGTAAAGGGACACTGATGGGGACACCTGATGTAAAGGGGTGCTGTGATGGGGACACCTGATGTAAAGGGACACTGATGGGGACACCTGATGTAAAGGGGTGCTGTGATGGGGACACCTGATGTAAAAAGGGACACTGATGGGGACACCTGATGTAAAGGGGCACTGTGATGGGGACACCTGATGTAAAGGGGCACTGTGATGGGGTCACCTGATGTAAAGGGGCACTGTGATTGGGACCCCTGAAGTAAAGGGGCACTGTGATGGGGACCCCTGATGTAAAGGGGCACTGTGATGGGGACACTTGATGTAAAGGGGCGCTGTGATGGGGACACCTAATGTAAAGGGGGTTCTGTGATGGGGACACCCGATGTAAAGGGGCACTGTGATGGGGACACTTGATGTAAAGGGGCGCTGTGATGGGGACACCTAATGTAAAGGGGGTTCTGTGATGGGGACACCTGATGTAAAGGGGTGCTGTGATGGGGACACCTGATGTAAAAAGGGACACTGATGGGGACACCTGATGTAAAGGGGCACTGTGATGGGGACACCTGATGTAAAGGGGCACTGTGATGGGGACACCTGATGTAAAGGGGCACTGTGATGGGGACACCTGATGTAAAGGGGCACTGTGATGGGGACACCTGATGTAAAGGGGCACTGTGATGGGGACACCTGATGTAAAAAGGGACACTGATGGGGACACCTGATGTAAAGGGGCACTGTGATGGGGACACCTAATGTAAAGGGGCACTGTGATGGGGACACCTGATGTAAAGGGGCACTGTGATGGAGACACCTGATGTAAAGGGGCACTGTGATGGGGACACCTGATGTAAAGGGACACTGATGGGGACACCTGATGTAAAGGGGCACTGTGATGGGGACACCTAATGTAAAGGGGCACTGTGATGGGGACACCTGATGTAAAGGGGCACTGTGATGGAGACACCTGATGTAAAGGGGCACTGTGATGGGGACACCTGATGTAAAGGGGCGCTGTGATGGGGACACCTGATGTAAAGGGACACTGATGGGGACACCTGATGTAAAGGGGCGCTGTGATGGGGACACCTGATGTAAAGGGGTACTGTGATGGGGACACCTGATGTAAAGGGACACTGATGGGGACACCTGATGTAAAGGGGTGCTGTGATGGGGACACCTGATGTAAAGGGGCGCTGTGATGGGGACACCTGATGTAAAGGGGTACTGTGATGTGGACACCTGATGTAAAGGGGCGCTGTGATGGGGACACCTGATGTAAAGGGGCGCTGATGGGGACACCTGATGTAAAGGGGCGCTGTGATGGGGACACCTGATGTAAAGGGACACTGATGGGGACACCTGATGTAAAGGGGTTGTGTGATGGGGACACCTGATGTAAAGGGACACTGTGATGGGGACACCTGATGTAAAGGGGTTCTGTGATGGGGACACCTGATGTAAAGGGGCACTGTGATGGGGACACCTGATGTAAAAAGGGGCACTGTGATGGGGACACCTGATGTAAAGGGACACTGATGGGGACACCTGATGTAAAGGGGTGCTGTGATGGGGACACCTGATGTAAAGGGACACTGATGGGGACACCTGATGTAAAGGGGCACTGTGATGGGGACACCTGATGTAAAGGGGCACTGTGATGGGGACACCTGATGTAAAGGGGCACTGTGATGGGGACACCTGATGTAAAGGGGCGCTGTGATGGGGACACCTGATGTAAAGGGGCACTGTGATGGGGACCCCTGATGTAAAGGGGTACTGTGATGGGGACCCCTGATGTAAAGGGGCACTGTGATGGGGACACCTGATGTAAAGGGGCGCTGTGATGGGGACACCTAATGTAAAGGGGGTTCTGTGATGGGGACACCCGATGTAAAGGGGCGCTGTGATGGGGACACCTGATGTAAAGGGGCACTGTGATGGGGACACCTGATGTAAAGGGGCACTGTGATGGGGACACCTGATGTAAAGGGGCACTGTGATGGGGACACCTGATGTAAAGGGGCACTGTGATGGGGACACCTGATGTAAAAAGGGAGTTCTGTGATGGGGACACCTGATGTAAAGGGGCACTGTGATGGGGACACCTGATGTAAAGGGACACTGATGGGGACACCTGATGTAAAGGGGCACTGTGATGGGGACACCTGATGTAAAGGGGCGCTGATGGGGACACCTGATGTAAAGGGGCGCTGTGATGGGGACACCTGATGTAAAGGGGGTTCTGTGATGGGGACACCTGATGTAAAGGGGTGCTGTGATGGGGACACCTGATGTAAAGGGGTGCTGTGATGGGGACACCTGATGTAAAGGGGCACTGTGATAGGGACACTTGATGTAAAGGGGCACTGTGATGGGACACCTGATGTAAAGGGACACTGATGGGGACACCTGATGTAAAGGGGTTCTGTGATGGGGACACCTGATGTAAAGGGACACTGATGGGGACACCTGATGTAAAGGGGTGCTGTGATGGGGACACCTGATGTAAAGGGACACTGATGGGGACACCTGATGTAAAGGGGTGCTGTGATGGGGACACCTGATGTAAAAAGGGACACTGATGGGGACACCTGATGTAAAGGGGCACTGTGATGGGGACACCTGATGTAAAGGGGCACTGTGATGGGGTCACCTGATGTAAAGGGGCACTGTGATTGGGACCCCTGAAGTAAAGGGGCACTGTGATGGGGACCCCTGATGTAAAGGGGCACTGTGATGGGGACACTTGATGTAAAGGGGCGCTGTGATGGGGACACCTAATGTAAAGGGGGTTCTGTGATGGGGACACCCGATGTAAAGGGGCACTGTAATGGGGACACCTGATGTAAAGGGGCACTGTGATGGGGACACCTGATGTAAAGGGGCACTGTGATGGGGACACCTGATGTAAAGGGGCACTGTGATGGGGACACCTGATGTAAAGGGGCACTGTGATGGGGACACCTGATGTAAAAAGGGTCACTGATGGGGACACCTGATGTAAAGGGGCACTGTGATGGGGACACCTAATGTAAAGGGGCACTGTGATGGGGACACCTGATGTAAAGGGGCACTGTGATGGAGACACCTGATGTAAAGGGGCACTGTGATGGGGACACCTGATGTAAAGGGACACTGATGGGGACACCTGATGTAAAGGGGCACTGTGATGGGGACACCTAATGTAAAGGGGCACTGTGATGGGGACACCTGATGTAAAGGGGCACTGTGATGGAGACACCTGATGTAAAGGGGCACTGTGATGGGGACACCTGATGTAAAGGGGCGCTGTGATGGGGACACCTGATGTAAAGGGACACTGATGGGGACACCTGATGTAAAGGGGCGCTGTGATGGGGACACCTGATGTAAAGGGGTACTGTGATGGGGACACCTGATGTAAAGGGACACTGATGGGGACACCTGATGTAAAGGGGTGCTGTGATGGGGACACCTGATGTAAAGGGGCGCTGTGATGGGGACACCTGATGTAAAGGGGTACTGTGATGTGGACACCTGATGTAAAGGGGCGCTGTGATGGGGACACCTGATGTAAAGGGGCGCTGATGGGGACACCTGATGTAAAGGGGCGCTGTGATGGGGACACCTGATGTAAAGGGACACTGATGGGGACACCTGATGTAAAGGGGTTGTGTGATGGGGACACCTGATGTAAAGGGACACTGTGATGGGGACACCTGATGTAAAGGGGTTCTGTGATGGGGACACCTGATGTAAAGGGGCACTGTGATGGGGACACCTGATGTAAAAAGGGGCACTGTGATGGGGACACCTGATGTAAAGGGACACTGATGGGGACACCTGATGTAAAGGGGTGCTGTGATGGGGACACCTGATGTAAAGGGACACTGATGGGGACACCTGATGTAAAGGGGCACTGTGATGGGGACACCTGATGTAAAGGGGCACTGTGATGGGGACACCTGATGTAAAGGGGCACTGTGATGGGGACACCTGATGTAAAGGGGCGCTGTGATGGGGACACCTGATGTAAAGGGGCACTGTGATGGGGACCCCTGATGTAAAGGGGTACTGTGATGGGGACCCCTGATGTAAAGGGGCACTGTGATGGGGACACCTGATGTAAAGGGGCGCTGTGATGGGGACACCTAATGTAAAGGGGGTTCTGTGATGGGGACACCCGATGTAAAGGGGCGCTGTGATGGGGACACCTGATGTAAAGGGGCACTGTGATGGGGACACCTGATGTAAAGGGGCACTGTGATGGGGACACCTGATGTAAAGGGGCACTGTGATGGGGACACCTGATGTAAAGGGGCACTGTGATGGGGACACCTGATGTAAAAAGGGAGTTCTGTGATGGGGACACCTGATGTAAAGGGGCACTGTGATGGGGACACCTGATGTAAAGGGACACTGATGGGGACACCTGATGTAAAGGGGCACTGTGATGGGGACACCTGATGTAAAGGGGCGCTGATGGGGACACCTGATGTAAAGGGGCGCTGTGATGGGGACACCTGATGTAAAGGGACACTGATGGGGACACCTGATGTAAAGGGGTTCTGTGATGGGGACACCTGATGTAAAGGGGCGCTGTGATGGGGACACCTGATGTAAAGGGGCGCTGATGGGGACACCTGATGTAAAGGGGCACTGTGATGGGGACACCTGATGTAAAGGGGCACTGTGATGGGGACACCTGATGTAAAGGGGCACTGTGATGGGGACACCTGATGTAAAGGGGCACTGTGATGGGGACACCTGATGTAAAAAGGGAGTTCTGTGATGGGGACACCTGATGTAAAGGGGCACTGTGATGGGGACACCTGATGTAAAGGGACACTGATGGGGACACCTGATGTAAAGGGGCACTGTGATGGGGACACCTGATGTAAAGGGGCGCTGATGGGGACACCTGATGTAAAGGGGCGCTGTGATGGGGACACCTGATGTAAAGGGACACTGATGGGGACACCTGATGTAAAGGGGCACTGTGATGGGGACACCTGATGTAAAGGGGCGCTGTGATGGGGACACCTAATGTAAAGGGGGTTCTGTGATGGGGACACCTGATGTAAAGGGGTGCTGTGATGGGGACACCTGATGTAAAGGGGTGCTGTGATGGGGACACCTGATGTAAAGGGGCGCTGTGATGGGGACACCTGATGTAAAGGGGCGCTGTGATGGGGACACCTGATGTAAAGGGGCGCTGATGGGGACACCTGATGTAAAGGGGCGCTGTGATGGGGACACCTGATGTAAAGGGACACTGATGGGGACACCTGATGTAAAGGGGTTCTGTGATGGGGACACCTTATGTAAAGGGGCACTGTGATGGGGACACCTGATGTAAAGGGGGTTCTGTGATGGGGACACCTGATGTAAAGGGGTGCTGTGATGGGGACACCTGATGTAAAGGGGCGCTGTGATGGGGACACCTAAAGTAAAGGGGGTTCTGTGATGGGGACACCTGATGTAAAGGGGTGCTGTGATGGGGACACCTGATGTAAAGGGGTGCTGTGATGGGGACACCTGATGTAAAGGGGTACTGTGATGGGGACACCTGATGTAAAGGGGCACTGTGATGGGGACCCCTGATGTAAAGGGGTACTGTGATGGGGACACCTGATGTAAAGGGGCACTGTGATGGGGACACCTGATGTAAAGGGGCGCTGTGATGGGGACACCTAATGTAAAGGGGGTTCTGTGATGGGGACACCTGATGTAAAGGGGTGCTGTGATGGGGACACCTGATGTAAAGGGGTGCTGTGATGGGGACACCTGATGTAAAGGGGCACTGTGATAGGGACACTTGATGTAAAGGGGCACTGTGATGGGACACCTGATGTAAAGGGACACTGATGGGGACACCTGATGTAAAGGGGTTCTGTGATGGGGACACCTGATGTAAAGGGACACTGATGGGGACACCTGATGTAAAGGGGTGCTGTGATGGGGACACCTGATGTAAAGGGACACTGATGGGGACACCTGATGTAAAGGGGTGCTGTGATGGGGACACCTGATGTAAAAAGGGACACTGATGGGGACACCTGATGTAAAGGGGCACTGTGATGGGGACACCTGATGTAAAGGGGCACTGTGATGGGGTCACCTGATGTAAAGGGGCACTGTGATTGGGACCCCTTAAGTAAAGGGGCACTGTGATGGGGACCCCTGATGTAAAGGGGCACTGTGATGGGGACACTTGATGTAAAGGGGCGCTGTGATGGGGACACCTGATGTAAAGGGGCACTGTGATGGGGACACCTGATGTAAAGGGGCACTGTGATGGGGACACCTGATGTAAAGGGGCACTGTGATGGGGACACCTGATGTAAAGGGGCACTGTGATGGGGACACCTGATGTAAAGGGACACTGATGGGGACACCTGATGTAAAGGGGCACTGTGATGGGGACACCTAATGTAAAGGGGCACTGTGATGGGGACACCTGATGTAAAGGGGCACTGTGATGGAGACACCTGATGTAAAGGGGCACTGTGATGGGGACACCTGATGTAAAGGGGCGCTGTGATGGGGACACCTGATGTAAAGGGACACTGATGGGGACACCTGATGTAAAGGGGCGCTGTGATGGGGACACCTGATGTAAAGGGGTACTGTGATGGGGACACCTGATGTAAAGGGACACTGATGGGGACACCTGATGTAAAGGGGTGCTGTGATGGGGACACCTGATGTAAAGGGGCGCTGTGATGGGGACACCTGATGTAAAGGGGTACTGTGATGGGGACACCTGATGTAAAGGGGCGCTGTGATGGGGACACCTGATGTAAAGGGGCGCTGTGATGGGGACACCTGATGTAAAGGGGCGCTGATGGGGACACCTGATGTAAAGGGGCGCTGTGATGGGGACACCTGATGTAAAGGGACACTGATGGGGACACCTGATGTAAAGGGGTTGTGTGATGGGGACACCTGATGTAAAGGGGCACGGTGATGGGGACACCTGATGTAAAGGGGTTCTGTGATGGGGACACCTGATGTAAAGGGGCACTGTGATGGGGACACCTGATGTAAAAAGGGGCACTGTGATGGGGACACCTGATGTAAAGGGACACTGATGGGGACACCTGATGTAAAGGGGTGCTGTGATGGGGACACCTGATGTAAAGGGACACTGATGGGGACACCTGATGTAAAGGGGCACTGTGATGGGGACACCTGATGTAAAGGGGCACTGTGATGGGGACACCTGATGTAAAGGGGCACTGTGATGGGGACACCTGATGTAAAGGGGCGCTGTGATGGGGACACCTGATGTAAAGGGGCACTGTGATGGGGACCCCTGATGTAAAGGGGTACTGTGATGGGGACCCCTGATGTAAAGGGGCACTGTGATGGGGACACCTGATGTAAAGGGGCGCTGTGATGGGGACACCTAATGTAAAGGGGGTTCTGTGATGGGGACACCCGATGTAAAGGGGCGCTGTGATGGGGACACCTGATGTAAAGGGGCACTGTGATGGGGACACCTGATGTAAAGGGGCACTGTGATGGGGACACCTGATGTAAAGGGGCACTGTGATGGGGACACCTGATGTAAAGGGGCACTGTGATGGGGACACCTGATGTAAAAAGGGAGTTCTGTGATGGGGACACCTGATGTAAAGGGGCACTGTGATGGGGACACCTGATGTAAAGGGACACTGATGGGGACACCTGATGTAAAGGGGCACTGTGATGGGGACACCTAATGTAAAGGGACACTGTGATGGGGACACCTGATGTAAAGGGGCACTGTGATGGGGACACCTGATGTAAAGGGGCACTGTGATGGGGACACCTGATGTAAAGGGGCGCTGTGATGGGGACACCTGATGTAAAGGGACACTGATGGGGACACCTGATGTAAAGGGGCGCTGTGATGGGGACACCTGATGTAAAGGGGTACTGTGATGGGGACACCTGATGTAAAGGGACACTGATGGGGACACCTGATGTAAAGGGGTGCTGTGATGGGGACATCTGATGTAAAGGGGCACTGTGATGGGGACACCTGATGTAAAGGGGCGCTGTGATGGGGACACCTGATGTAAAGGGGCGCTGTGATGGGGACACCTGATGTAAAGGGGCGCTGATGGGGACACCTGATGTAAAGGGGCGCTGTGATGGGGACACCTGATGTAAAGGGACACTGATGGGGACACCTGATGTAAAGGGGTTCTGTGATGGGGACACCTGATGTAAAGGGGCACTGTGATGGGGACACCTGATGTAAAGGGGTTCTGTGATGGGGACACCTGATGTAAAGGGGCACTGTGATGGGGACACCTGATGTAAAAAGGGGCACTGTGATGGGGACACCTGATGTAAAGGGGTGCTGTGATGGGGACACCTGATGTAAAGGGACACTGATGGGGACACCTGATGTAAAGGGGCACTGTGATGGGGACACCTGATGTAAAGGGGTTCTGTGATGGGGACACCTGATGTAAAGGGGCACTGTGATGGGGACACCTGATGTAAAGGGGCACTGTGATGGGGACATCTGATGTAAAGGGGCACTGTGATGGGGACACCTGATGTAAAGGGGCACTGTGATGGGGACACCTGATGTAAAGGGGCACTGTGATGGGGACACCTGATGTAAAGGGGCACTGTGATGGGGACACCTGATGTAAAGGGGCACTGTGATGGGGACACCTGATGTAAAGGGGCGCTGTGATGGGGACACCTGATGTAAAGGGGCACTGTGATGGGGACCCCTGATGTAAAGGGGTACTGTGATGGGGACACCTGATGTAAAGGGGCACTGTGATGGGGACCCCTGATGTAAAGGGACACTGATGGGGACACCTGATGTAAAGGGGTTCTGTGATGGGGACACCTGATGTAAAGGGGCACTGTGATGGGGACCCATGATGTAAAGGGGTACTGTGATGGGGACACCTGATGTAAAGGGGCACTGTGATGGGGACCCCTGATGTAAAGGGACACTGATGGGGACACCTGATGTAAAGGGGTGCTGTGATGGGGACACCTGATGTAAAGGGACACTGATGGGGACACCTGATGTAAAGGGGTGCTGTGATGGGGACACCTGATGTAAAAAGGGACACTGATGGGGACACCTGATGTAAAGGGGCACTGTGATGGGGTCACCTGATGTAAAGGGGCACTGTGATTGGGACCCCTGAAGTAAAGGGGCACTGTGATGGGGACCCCTGATGTAAAGGGGCACTGTGATGGGGACACCTGATGTAAAGGGGCGCTGTGATGGGGACACCTAATGTAAAGGGGGTTCTGTGATGGGGACACCTGATGTAAAGGGGCGCTGTGATGGGGACACCTGATGTAAAGGGGCGCTGTGATGGGGACACCTGATGTAAAGGGGCACTGTGATGGGGACACCTGATGTAAAGGGGTGCTGTGATGGGGACACCTGATGTAAAGGGGCACTGTGATGGGGACACCTGATGTAAAGGGGTGCTGTGATGGGGACACCTGATGTAAAGGGGTGCTGTGATGGGGACACCTGATGTAAAGGGGTACTGTGATGGGGACACCTGATGTAAAGGGGTGCTGTGATGGGGACACCTGATGTAAATGGACACTGATGGGGACACCTGATGTAAAGGGGTGCTGTGATGGGGACACCTGATGTAAAGGGGTGCTGTGATGGGGACACCTGATGTAAAGGGGCACTGTGATTGTGACCCCTGATGTAAAGGGGTACTGTGATGGGGACACCTGATGTAAAGGGGCACTGTGATGGGGACCCCTGATGTAAAGGGGTACTGTGATGGGGACACCTGATGTAAAGGGGCATTGTGATGGGGACCCCTGATGTAATGGGGTACTGTGATGGGGACACCTGATGTAAAGGGGTACTGTGATGGGGACACCTGATGTAAAGGGGCACTGTGATGGGGACCCCTGATGTAAAGGGGTACTGTGATGGGGACACCTGATGTAAAGGGGCACTGTGATGGGGACACCTGATGCAAAGGGACACTGATGGGGACACCTGATGTAAAGGGGTGCTGTGATGGGGACACCTGATGCAAAGGGACACTGATGGGGACACCTGATGTAAAGGGGCACTGTGATGGGGACACCTGATGCAAAGGGACACTGATGGGGACACCTGATGTAAAGGGGTGCTGTGATGGGGACACCTGATGTAAAGGGGCACTGTGATTGTGACCCCTGATGTAAAGGGGTACTGTGATGGGGACACCTGATGTAAAGGGGCACTGTGATGGGGACCCCTGATGTAAAGGGGTACTGTGATGGGGACACCTGATGTAAAGGGGCATTGTGATGGGGACCCCTGATGTAATGGGGTACTGTGATGGGGACACCTGATGTAAAGGGGTACTGTGATGGGGACACCTGATGTAAAGGGGCACTGTGATGGGGACCCCTGATGTAAAGGGGTACTGTGATGGGGACACCTGATGTAAAGGGGCACTGTGATGGGGACACCTGATGCAAAGGGACACTGATGGGGACACCTGATGTAAAGGGACACTGATGGGGACACCTGATGTAAAGGGACACTGTGATGGGGACACCTGATGTAAAAAGGGGCACTGTGATGGGGACACCTGATGTAAAAAGGGGCACTGTGATGGGGACACCTGATGCAAAGGGACACTGTGATGGGGACACCTGATGTAAAGGGACACTGTGATGGGGACACCTGATGTAAAGGGGCACTGTGATGGGGATCCCTGATGTAAAGGGGCGCTGTGATTGGGAAATATGGGGACTGAGATTCGGACCTCGGCCCAAAGAACATTTTAGTGACCGGACCTCCTGAAATTTGAATTCAAGACCCCTGTACTAAATGGAAAAAACAAAACAAAAAACCTTTCCTGTTATTCCATACTGTGATGTCATCGCCGAGTCTCTGCGCTTCTGTATGCGACGCAGGCCGATCCCGGCTGGTGGGAGGGGCCGGCGTGGTCATCGATCGGGTTGCATTCCTGGCAATCGATTTGTAAGAAGGATAAAAGACACGAGTCTGACGGTCTACAAAGATTCTCTATTTATTGCACCATCCGGAGGGCAAAGCTGTAATAGGCACAAAGGTGAAATCCAGAAAGAGCGAAGGCTTCTGGGAGTGCGGAGGGAGTGTGGAAGGCACGGGGGGCGGGGGAGGGGGTGACTCCTCCCAGTTGGGATTAGTAGGGATCGTTGAACGGGTACATGGGGTGAGTGGCGTCTCTGGGAACCGACTTTCCGTCCACCTAAAAACAAAAACAAAGAACAGACGTTACAAAGGGACGTTCCACCGTCACCACATTATGGATAATAAGCAACCAAGGGTTATACTGCCGCCTACAGGAGAAAAAGGTCTATTGCGCCCCAAAACAGCCCCGCCCCCGACGTTGAGGGCATGTCTGTGGCCTAACCTGGAAGCTGATTGGCTCCTTTGCAGGGTGGCACCGGATTTCACACTCCCCAGTTTTAGTTTATCACCTCCAGAGAAACACAAAGATATCTCTTCACAAAAACAAAAAGGGAGGATCACCCAGAGGGGGAGGGGTTTATTCCCTGGAGGAGGGGTTTATTCCCCGCAATGTTCAGAGACCACCCAGAGGGGAGGGATTTCCCGCAATGTTTAGAGACCACCCAGAGGGGAGGGGTTTATTCCCTGGGGGAGGGGTTTTTTCCCCGCAATGTTCAGAGACCACCCAGAGGGGAGGGATTTCCCGCAATGTTTAGAGACCACCCAGAGGGGAGGGGTTTATTTCCTGGGGGAGGGGTTTATTCCCCGCAATGTTCAGAGACCACCCAGAGGGGAGGGATTTCCCGCAATGTTTAGAGACCACCCAGAGGGGAGGGGTTTAAATCCCTGGGGGAGGGGTTTATTCCCCGCAATGTTCAGAGACCACCCAGAGGGGAGGGATTTCCCGCAATGTTTAGAGACCACCCAGAGGGGAGGGATTTATTCCCTGGGGGAGGGGTTTATTCCCCGCAATGTACAGAGATCACCCAGAGGGGGAGGGGTTTATTCCCTGGGGGAGGGGTTTATTTCCCAGCAATGTTCAGAGACCACCCAGAGGGGAGGGATTTCCCGCAATGTTTAGAGACCACCCAGAGGGGAGGGGTTTGTTCCCTGGGGGAGGGGTTTATTCCCTGCAATGTACAGAGACCACCCAGAGGGGAGGGATTTCCCGCAATGTTTAGAGACCACCTAGAGGGGAGGGGTTTATTCCCTGGGGGAGGGGTTTATTCCCCGCAATGTTCAGAGACCACCCAGAGGGGAGGGATTTCCCGCAATGTTTAGAGACCACCCAGAGGGGAGGGGTTTATTCCCCGCAATGTACAGAGATCACCCAGAGGGGGAGGGGTTTATTCCCTGGGGGAGGAGTTTATTTCCCAGCAATGTTCAGAGACCACCCAGAGGGGGAGGGGTTTATTCCCTGCAATGTTTAGAGACCACCCAGAGGGGAGGGGTTTATTCCCTGGGGGAGGGGTTTATTCCCCGCAATGTACAGAGATCACCCAGAGGGGGAGGGGTTTATTCCCTGGGGGAGGAGTTTATTTCCCAGCAATGTTCAGAGACCACCCAGAGGGGGAGGGGTTTATTCCCTGCAATGTTCAGAGACCACCCAGAGGGGGAGGGGTTTATTCCCTGCAATGTTCAGAGACCACTCAGAGGGGAGGGGTTTATTCCCTGCAATGCTCAGAGACCACCCAGAGGGGGAGGGGTTTATTCCCTGCAATGTTCAGAGACCACTCAGAGGGGAGGGGTTTATTCCCTGCAATGTACAGAGACCACCCAGAGGGGAGGGGTTTATTTTCCGCAATGTTCAGAGACCACTCAGAGGGGAGGGGTTTATTCCCTGCAATGTACAGAGATCACCCAGAGGGGGAAGGGGTTTATATTCTCCTCACTTCCTGTGTAGTCACTGCAACAGGAAATTAGATAAAATCTCCCCGGAAAACAGAAAAGTTTTGGTGAATTTCGGCCTTTAAATCAACAAAAGCTTTTTAGAAGAGAATTAGACATGATGATTGTTTTACCGGAGACCCCCTTTAACCACTCGACAATCGCGCCAATCATGGCACGTCTCTCCTTACTCAAATAAATTACTCAGAACCCCCAAACATTATATATATATATTTTTTTTAGCAGACACCCTAGGGAATAAAATGGCGGTCATTGCAACTTTTTTTTCCTCGCACAGTATTTGCGCAATAATATTTTCAAAAACGCCTTTTTTAGGGGGAAAAAAAAGTTTATTGAATTCAAAAAATAACAAAACAGTAAAGTTAGCCCAATTTTTTTGTATAATGTGAAAGACGATGTTACGCCGAGTAAATAGATACCCAACATGTCACGCTTTAATTATGCGCACACTCGTGGAATGGCGCCAAACTTCGGTGCTATAAAATTTCCATAGGCGACGATTTAATTTTTCATTTTTTTTTTACAGGTTACCAGTTTAGAGTTACAGAGGAGGTCTAGTGCTACTATTGTTGCACTCGCTCTGACGCACACGGCGACACCTCACATGTGGGGTTTGAACGGCGTTTACATGTGGGCGGGACTTGCATGCCGTGTTCGCTTCTGCGCGTGAGCTACCGGGGACAGGGGCGTTTAACCACTTCAGGCCCGCGCTACCGTCGGATGACGGCAACAGCGCGGGCCTGAATATCCAACATGCCGTCATTTGACGGCATGTCATTCATGCGTTCCCAGCGCGCGCTGTAGAGCGCGCTGCAGGGAAGCCCTGTGTTGTCCGTGTCCCTTGGACACGGCCAATCACAGATCGCGGCGAACGGCCAATCAGAGTGGCCGTTTGCGATGCGATCTGTGGGCGAATGAGAGATGATCTCTCATAGATCATCTCTCATTGCCGTTTTACACAGAGACAGCGTCCTGTCTCTGGAGAGGAGGAGCCCGATCTGTGTTCCTTCCTACATAGGGACACAGATCGGTCACCCCCCCCAGTCACCCCCCCCCCTCCCCCCACAGTTAGAACACACCTAGCATACACATTTAACCCCTTCCTCATCCCTAGTGTTAACCCCTTCAATGCCAGTCACATTTATACTGTAACTAGTGCGTATTTATAGCACTGATCGCAGTATAAATGTGAATGGCGCCAAAAATGTGTCAAAAGTGTCCGATGTGTCCGCCGTAACGTCGCAGTACCAATAAAAAATCGCAGATCACCGCCATTTCTAGTAAAAAAAAAAATAATCAAAAATAATAATTCTCTCCCCTATTTTGTAAGCGCTATAACTTTTGCGCAAACCAGTCGCTTATTGCGATTTTTTTTTTACCAAAAATATGTAGAAGAATACGTATCGCCCTAAACTGAGAAAAAAAAGTGTTTTTTTTTTTAATTGGGATATTTATCATAGCAACAAGTAAAAAATATTGTATTTTTCTTCAAAATTGTCGCTCTTTTTTGTTTATAGCGCAAAAAATAAAAATCGCACAGGCGATCAAATACCACCAAAAGAAAGCTCTAGTTGTGGGGAAAAAAGGACGTAAATTTTGTTTGGGAGCCACGTCGCCCGACCGCGCAATTGTCAGTTAAAGCGACGCAGTGCCGGAAGCTGAAATTTTACCTGGGCAGGAGGGGGGTGTAAGTGCCCAGTATGCAAGTGGTTAAATATATATATATATTTTTTTTTTTTTTTCACTTCATTTTTACACTTTTTTTTTTATCCCTTTTATTCCTATTACAAATGAATGTAACCGTCCCCTGTAATAGGAATAGTGTGTGACAGGTCCTCTTTATGGAGAGAGGCGGGGTCAATAAGACCTTCCCCTCCCCCCACATCTCTCCTCCAGGCTTACAAGCATGAAATCGGTGGGGAAAAAAATTCACGATCTCATGCCGACAGCCGCGATTGTGGCTTTGTTTACTTCGGGGTACCCGGGCGTGATGTCATAACGGGCCTCCGATGGTCACCAGTCATCTCTATTCTTCCCAGGCAGCGCCGGCCGATTCGCTCTCCAGGCCCCCGATGGCACGGGAGAGCCTGGAAAAAGCACTGGATGGCGGCGGGAAGGGGAGGGGGGGCGCCCCCTCCCGCCGCCTCTAACAACGATCAAGCGGCGGAACTCCCGCTTTGATCGTTCTTATTGTGCACAGAATCGGCGGCTGAAGACGCGATATCTGAATGATGCCTGTAGCTCCGCCCATCATTCAGATGTCACCGCACAAAGCCGAGGACGTCTTTTGACGTTCAGCGGTTGTAAAGTGGTTAAAGTGCACTTGTCACACACAAAGGCCCGGATTCACATACATCGGCGCAAATTTATGCCGCCATTGCGTATATCTTTTACGCTGGCAAGGAGAGGCAAAGAGAGGCAAAGAGAGGCAAGGAGAGGCAAGGAGAGGCAAGGAGAGGCAAGGAGAGGCAAAGAGAGGCAAGGAGAGGCAAGGAGAGGCAAAGAGAGGCAAAGAGAGGCAAGGAGAGGCAAGGAGAGGCAAAGAGAGGCAAAGAGAGGCAAAGAGAGGCAAAGAGAGGCAAAGAGAGGCAAGGAGAGGCAAAGAGAGGCAAGGAGAGGCAAAGAGAGGCAAAGAGAGGCAAAGAGAGGCAAAGAGAGGCAAAGAGAGGCAAGGAGAGGCAAAGAGAGGCAAAGAGAGGCAAGGAGAGGCAAAGAGAGGCAAGGAGAGGCAAAGAGAGGCAAAGAGAGGCAAGGAGAGGCAAAGAGAGGCAAAGAGAGGCAAGGAGAGGCAAAGAGAGGCAAAGAGAGGCAAGGAGAGGCAAAGAGAGGCAAGGAGAGGCAAAGAGAGGCAAAGAGAGGCAAAGAGAGGCAAAGAGAGGCAAGGAGAGGCAAGGAGAGGCAAGGAGAGGCAAGGAGAGGCAAGGAGAGGCAAGGAGAGGCAAGGAGAGGCAAGGAGAGGCAAGGAGAGGCAAGGAGAGGCAAGGAGAGGCAAGGATGGAATTCACAAAGCGAATGCTCCCAACTCTGCGCCGGCGTAGCGTATATTTCGTAGGCGTAAGCCGGCGTAAGTGGAAGTGGGCTGGAAGTGGGCGTGATCCATGCTAACTGTGCATGTGTCGGGACATGGACGTATCCCAGTGCGCATGCGCACAACCACGTCGGAACAACTAAGATACGCCGGATCACTGCGTACGCCGTGAACGTAACCGCCGCCCCCCCCCCCCCCCCCCCCCAGACCCACGTCGGCCCATATTCACAGACGTCCAACGTACAATACGTAGGCTTGTGTTCCCTGCTCCATACCTTTGCATGGGTTGCGCCTCATCTATGGGGAATAACTTTACGCCGGACGTAAAACTTACGCAAACCGCATAAATCATTGCGCCGGGCGCAAGTACGTTCGTGAATCGGCGTATCTCCCTCATTTGCATATTTGAATAGAAAATTAATGGAAGCGCCACATGCGTCCGGCGTAAATATGCGCCCAACTCTACGCCGGCGTAGGCAAGTTACGTCGGTGGGATGAAGTCAGTTTTTAGGCGTATCTTAGTTTGTGGGTTCGGCGCACAGATACCACGGCGCATATTTGTACTTGCGTCGCGTATCTGGAGATACGCCGGCGTAATGCTTTGTGGATCTGGCCCCATGTGTTCAGCTTTCATTTACATTTTTATTTTTTATACAAAATGTATCAAAATGTATCGAACCGTAATTAATGGGATGATGTATCTCCATCCTTTGTTCAGACATCCAATCTCCTTCATCTCCTCCTCCGTCAGACAGAAATCAAACACCTGATAGAGAAGAGAAACTTTCCATCAAATCAGAGAAGGTTCAACAATTCTACAACCCCCCCGAAAAGGGAAATGTGAGTGGGTGCGGGTATTTTCAAAGTTTTCAAATTCATGAACTGATGATTTATTTTTTATTTTTTAATACAAAATGAATATTTATATAAAATGTCTTTTCACTTCCTGTTCCATCTCTTGGAAGGAGAAGAAGTGGGAAAGGAGAGGGATGGGAAGGGAGAGGTGGGAAGGGAGAGGGATGGGAAAGGAGAAGGGGAGGTGGCAAAGGAGAGGGAGAGGTGGGAAAGGAGAGGGGAGAGGTGGGAAAGGAGAGGGAGAGGGGAGAGGTGGGAAAGGAGAGGGAGAGGGGAGAGGTGAGAAAAGAGAGGGAGAGGAAGAGGTGGGAATGGAGAGGGTAAGGAAAAAGAGAGAGGTGGGAAAGGAGAGGGAGAAGAGAGGTGGGAAAAGGAGAGGGAGAGGAGAGAGGTGGCAAAAGAGAGGAGAGAGGTGGGAAAAGGAGAGGGAGAAGAGAGAAGGGGGGAAAAGAGAGGGAGAGGAGAAGAGAGAGGTGGGAAAACAGAGAGGGGGAGGAGAGAGGTGGAAAAGGAGAGGAAGAGGAGAGGAGAGAGGTGGGAAAAGGAGAGGGAGAAGAGAGAAGGGTGGAAAAGAGAGGGAGAGGAGAGAAGTGGGAAAAGAGAGGGAGAGGAGAGGAGAGAGGTGGGAAAAGGAGAGGGAGAGGAGAGAGGTGGGAAAAGAGAGGGAGAGGAGAGAGGTTGGAAAGGAGAGGCGAGAGGTTGGAAAGGAGAGGCGAGAGGTGGGAAAGGAGAGGGAGAAAAGAGAGGTGGAAAAGGAGAGGTGAGAGGTGGGAAAGGAGAGGCGAGAGGTTGGAAAGGAGAGGCGAGAGGTGGGAAAGGAGAGGGAGAAGAGAGAGGTGGGAAAGGAGAGGTGAGAGGTGGGAAAGGAGAGGTGAGAGGTGGGAAAGGAGAGGTGAGAGGTGGGAAAGGAGAGGCGAGAGGTTGGAAAGGAGAGGCGAGAGGTGGGAAAGGAGAGGCGAGAGGTGGGAAAGGAGAGGCGAGAGGTGGGAAAGGAGAGGCGAGAGGTGGGAAAGGAGAGGGAGAAGAGAGAGGTGGGAAAGGAGAGAGGTGGGAAGGCAGATGGAGAGGAGAGAGGTGGGAAGGCAGAGGGAGAGGAGAGAGGTGGGAAAGGAGAGGAAGAGGAGAGAGGTGGGAAAGGAGAGGCGTTCTGTAGTCCTTCCCTAGGGTGACAGTGCTGCTCCTCCTACTAGGACAGGACGTGTGTTACTGGCAGGATCCCCAGAGGAAAAAGTCTGAAAAATAATAAACTGATGCCGGTGACGTGTCATATTCGGCTCCCCCATCACAGAGTGCTCCGGAAGTGCTGCGTCGGCCAACTGCTCATGCGCGATGCGTTCCAAACGCATCTGCGATGCGTTCCAATGGCTTTACGACAGTGCACACCAGCGAAGCCGTCATTCAGAGCGACATGGACTTAGGGGAAAGTGGCCTCACGCCCTCGCTTTGCTCGGACGGCTCGCTGCGCCCGCTCGGCCTCCTGGCTCTTTTTTTAACATCCTCCAATCCACGGGGATGTTAAGGAAAGAGCCTGGATGCCCAACGACGGCTTCGCTGGTGTGCACTGTCGTAAATGCTTTGAAACGCATCGCGCATGCGCAGTTGGCCGCCCAGCACTTCCGGACCATTCTGTGATGGGGAGCAGAAAATGACAACACACCGGCACCACATGCAAGTAAAGATGCAGGGCTGCCATTAGACATTGTGGGCCCCACACAGCCTGCCTGAGCCTAAAGTTCAGCCCCGCCCCCGCCGGATTGATAAGCGGTGGCTTCAGGCTGCAACTTTAATTCAATTGGTGGGAGCCGCCAAACGAAGGATTACTCCGCCTCCTCCTGACCTCGAGTCCCCTCCCTGTTGCCCCTCCCTGTTTCCAGCCTCTTCTGCTAAACTGATGGGGCCCGGTGGAAGTTTTATAAAATTGATGGGACCCCCGGCCCGGGAGATTATGGTGCATAGGTCCAGAGGTATTTAAAGAGTCCCCCCTCTACTCCTGGGCCCCCTACTAAACTGATGGGGGCCCGGGTCTGGTACAGGAGGGTCGGCTCTACACCACAATTGTTGGCCCCGGACAGGAATACAGAACATTGTACTGTACATTGTACCCACGCTCTCTGCACAGCGACATTGGGTGGGTATGGGATCTGTCCCGCCGTGTTACCTGCAGGTTCTGGAGGATCCGGGAGGGGGTGACACTTTTCGGAATAGTGACCACTTTCCGCTGCACCTGCCACCTGGGAAGATACAAAATGTTTAGCGGATCCCGAGTGACCAATGACATCGTTCTACATGGAAACAAAATATCAATTCTTTGCATTTAAAGTCAATCTGTAGCATTTTCTTATTTTCATATCTATGGCGCACAACGCGCCCGACGTGGATCATCATTAACCACTTCCATACCGGGGGGCGCTTATACACCTTCCATACCGGGGGGCGCTTATACACCTTCCATACCGGGGGGGGGGGGGCGCTTATACACCTTCCATACCGGGGGGCACTTACACACCTTCCATACCGGGGGGCACTTACACACCTTCCATACCGGGGGGCACTTACACACCTTCCATACCGGGGGGGGGGGGGGGGCGCTTATACACCTTCCATACCGGGGGGCACTTTTACACATTCCATACCGGGGGGGGGGGGCTTATACACCTTCCATACCGGGGGGCACTTACACACCTTCCATACCGGGGGGGGGGCGCTTATACACCTTCCATACCGGGGGGCACTTACCCACCTTCCTGCCCAGGCCAATTTTCAGCTTTCAGCGCTGCCGCAATTTGAATGACAATTGCGCGGTCGTGCTACACTGCACCCAAACAATTCTTTTCATCATTTTTTTCCCACAAATAGAGATTTCTTTTGGTGGTATTTGATCACCTCTCCGGAAATTTTGAAAAAAATAAAACACATTTTTATTTGTTTCTGTTAAATTTGTTGTAAATACATTTTCTTCTTCAATGACAGGCACTGATAAGGCAGCACCGATGGGCACCAATGATGGGCACCGATGGGCACGGATAGGTGGCACTGATGGGTACATATGGGTAGCACTGATGGGTACATATGGATGGCACTGATAAATGGCACAGATGGTCACTGATAGGTGGGCACTGAAGGGCATGGATGGACACTGATAAGTGGCACTGAGGGACACTGATGAGTGGCACTGATTACTGGTGGGTGGCATTGCTGGGCATCACTGTTTTTTTCTCTGTACTATTATGGTGCCAGTCAGTGGCACCGATTGGCATATTTTGGCACATGTGGATGGCCATGGGGGATGTACCTGGCCATCCACATGTTGAAGGCTTCCCTGGTGGTCCTGGCAGTCTCCCTGGTGGTCCAGTGTGGGCATCCGAGGGGGGGCTGTGCTGGTGAACAATCAGCGTGACCCCCCCCGTCAGGAGAGCCGCCGATCGGCTCTCCTCTACTCGTGCCTGTCAGACGCGAGTGAGGAAGAGCCGATCAACGGCTCTTCCTGTTTACATCGTGATCAGCCGTGATTGGACGGGACTGATCACGTGGTAAAGAGCCTCCGCCGGAGGCTCTTTACAGAGATCGGTGTAGCAGTGTGTCAGACTGACACGCCGCACCACCGATCACCGCGACGCGCACCCCCACAGGCGCGTGGCGGCCGTTATCCTGCAGGACGTCAATAGAGGTCCAGTCAGGATAACGAAACCACTTCCCGGACCTCAATATGCTATAGAGCGGGGGCGGGAAGTGGTTAAGGTTGGGCTCACACTTAGCGTCTCGTGAGCGCACTTTTTTTTGTCGCGAGTTTTCGCGCTCCATGCGTAGGGCGGCCTATTCATTTGGACAGGACTGTTCTACTTCCACCAGAGCAGCTCAGGTACCTTTTCGGCTTTGAGCTTCACGCATCGCTTGCGCCCTTTTGGGTGTGATTATTATTGGCGCCGCAAAGTGACGCACGTTTTCTTGTGCATTTCTTTTAGGATGATGAAAATTATTATTATTCTTCTTGATTTATTTAGCACAATAGTTTGCGCAGAACCCAACAATCGATGTGGCCGCAGTTCACAACAAGCTGCATTAGTGCGCTCAGAAGAAAGGAAGACATGATGCAATTGTGTGCAGCGCCTTCTTAAAGGGGAACTTCACCTCTTTCCCCCCCCCCCATCCTCTGCATTTAGGAAACAATTTTTTTTTTGGAGGGGGGGGGGGGGGTATCTGGTTTTGACAGGTACAGGCTGGTACTTCCAGTCTTATCACTGCAGCATATCCACCAATGTTCTCTTCCCCTCCTCCTTGCCCGTAACCTTCTGGGACACGCAGTGTAAATTTTGTCTACATATTTTCGTCTAGTGCAGACCCATCAAGGATGCCCACTTCACACCACCAGGGAAGCTCATCAGTTCCCATTAGGATGCCACTCTGTGCCCATCAGTGACCACCCATCAGAGCCCATCAGTGACCACCCATCAGAGCCCATCAGTGACCACCCATCAGAGCCCATCAGTGACCACCCATCAGAGCTCACCAATAACCACCCATCAGAGCCCACCAATGACCACCCATCAGAGCCCGTCAGTGACCACCCATCAGTGCCCAACAGTGACCACCCATCAGAGCCCGTCAGTGACCACCCATCAGAGCCCGTCAGTGACCACCCATCAGAGCCCACCAATGACCACCCATCAGAGCCCGTCAGTGACCACCCATCAGAGCCCACCAGTGACCACCCATCAGAGCCCACCAGTGACCACCCATCAGAGCTCACCAATGACCACCCATCAGAGCCCACCAGTGACCACCCATCAGAGCCCACCAATGACCACCCATCAGAGCCCACCAGTGACCACCCATCAGAGCCCATCAGTGACCACCCATCAGAGCCCACCAGTGATCACCCATCAGTGACCACCCATCAGAGCCCATCAGTGACCACCCATCAGAGCCCACCAGTGATCACCCATCAGTGACCACCCATCAGAGCCCACCAGTGATCACCCATCAGAGCCCACCTGTGACCACCCATCAGCGCCCAACAGTGACCACCCATAAGCGCCCAACAGTGACCACCCATCAGCGCCCAACAGTGACCACCCATCAGTGCCCAACAGTGACTGCCCATCAGAGCCCGTCAATGACCGCCCATCAGAGCCCGTCAGTGACCACCCATCAGAGCCCACCAGTGATCACCCATCAGTGACCACCCATCAGAGCCCACCAGTGACCACCCATCAGAGCCCACCAGTGACCACCCATCAGTGCCCAACAGTGACTGCCCATCAGAGCCCGTCAGTGACCGCCCATCAGAGCCCGTCAGTGACCGCCCATCAGAGCCCGTCAGTGACCACCCATCAGAGCCCACCAGTGACCACCCATCAGAGCCCACCAGTGATCACCCATCAGTGACCACCCATCAGAGCCCACCAGTGACCACTCATCAGAGCCCACCAGTGACCACCCATCAGAGCCCGTCAGTGACCACCCATCAGAGCCCGTCAGTGACCACCCATCAGAGCCCGTCAGTGACCACCCATCAGAGCCCGTCAGTGACCACCCATCAGAGCCCGTCAGTGACCACCCATCAGAGCCCACCAGTGACCACTCATCAGAGTGGCATATAAGTGCCTCATCATCAGTGCCCATCAATGCAGCCTCATTAGCGAAGGACAAAACGTACTTATTTACAAAGTACAAAACTATTTTTTTTCAAAATCTTTGGTCTTTTTATTTGGAGTGAAAATAAATCCCCAGTGGTTATCAAACAACCACCAAAAGAAAGCTCTATTTGTGGGGAAAATAAAAATGTCATATAGTTACAGTGTTACACGACCGCGGAATCGTCATTCAAAAAAAAACCCTGGGAATCCATCTCACCTTCACTGAGAGCACTTCATTGGCTGCCAGTCAAAGACAGAATCGCTTTTAAAGCTCTCTGTCTTACACATAGATGTGTCCATGGGAATGCCCCCCTTTATTTATGCGAAATAATAAAAGCGCATAATCCCAATCGCGTTTTGCGATCCACGAATCAGAACCTGCTCCAGGTTCCGAAAGCCAACTTCAAGTCCAAGGGAGAAAGGAGATTCGCGATCCAAGGTCCCAAACTATGGAACGCTTTACCAACCAGCATTCGGTTGGAGGAGAACCACCTAGCATTTAGGAAAAAGGTCAAGACTTTTCTCTTTTGATATCAAAGGAGACAGGAACAACAAGCGCCCAGAGGCGATTCAGTTCGCATGTGCCGCGCTATACAAGTTTTCATTCATTCATTCATTCAAGTGCGACAGCGCTGAAAGCTGAAAAGTGGCCTGGGCAGGAGGGGGTGGGGCAAGTTCCCGGTATTGAAGGGGTCGAACAATTCAGGTGACTAAAATACGACTAAAATGTAATCAAAATTTGACGTAAAAAATGAACACTGGGGACACATCGCAGGTCCCAGACAGCTGCGGGACCATTCACAAAGCGCAGCGTGGCTCGCGCATGCGCATGGGGGGGGGAGCCATAAGGAGTCGCAGCCGGCTGCCCACAGTTAGCGTGCTGCCGGGGACCCAAAACACAAACGAAGAGCCGGCTCGGGTGAGGACGGCGCCGGATCCCTGGACAGGAAAAGGGTCAGTTTTTATTAAAAATCAGCAGAGTTAAAAAATTTCCAGAACTGACTGAAGCTCCTCCTCAAGTGCTGCGCACCGCGGCAGAGATTAATATGGAGGTTTTAGGGAAAATATATATACATTTTATATAAAGCCCTGCAATGTGTGTAAACAATGCAGCACGTGGCAAACCTCACACTAGCATGCGCGTGGTATGTGCACTGTGGTGTAAATGGGTCTGAACCAGTGGGGGCTGGTGCTCAAATTTTTTGGGGGAGCGCAAAAAGAATAAAAATTTAAAAAAACAATTGCAGCCTCACTGTGCCCATCAAATGCAGCCACTGGGTCCATCAAAGGCAGCCACTGGGCCCATCAAATGCAGCCACTGGGCCCATCAAAGGCAGCCACTGGGCCCATCAAAGGCAGCCACTGGGCCCATCAAAGGCAGCCACTGGGCCCATCAAAGGCAGCCACTGGGCCCATCAAAGGCAGCCACTGGGCCCATCAAAGGCAGCCACTGGGCCCATCAAAGGCAGCCACTGGGCCCATCAAAGGCAGCCACTGGGCCCATCAAAGGCAGCCACTGGGCCCATCAATTGTCAACACTGTGCCATGCCATCAAACGCCGCCACTGTGCCATCAATTGTCACCACTGTGCCATGCCAAACGCAGCCACTGTGCCATCAATTGTCACCACTGTGCCATGCCAAACGCAGCCACTGTGCCATCAATTGTCACCACTGTGCCATGCCAAACGCAGCCACTGTGCCATCAATTGTCAACACTGTGCCATGCCATTAAACGCCGCCACTGTGCCATGCCATTAATTGTGACCACTGTGCCATGCCAAACGCAGCCACTGTGCCATCAATTGTCACCACTGTGCCATCAATTGTCGCCACTGTGCCATGCCATCAAACGCCGCCACTGTGCCATGCCATTAATTGTGACCACTGTGCCATGCCAAACGCAGCCACTGTGCCATCAATTGTCACCACTGTGCCATGCCAAACGCAGCCACTGTGCCATCAATTGTCACCACTGTGCCATGCCAAACGCAGCCACTGTGCCATCAATTGTCACCACTGTGCCATGCCAAACGCAGCCACTGTGCCATCAATTGTCAACACTGTGCCATGCCATTAAACGCCGCCACTGTGCCATGCCATTAATTGTGACCACTGTGCCATGCCAAACGCAGCCACTGTGCCATCAATTGTCACCACTGTGCCATCAATTGTCGCCACTGTGCCATGCCATCAAACGCCGCCACTGTGCCATGCCATTAATTGTGACCACTGTGCCATGCCAAACGCAGCCACTGTGCCATCAATTGTCACCACTGTGCCATGCCAAACGCAGCCACTGTGCCATCAATTGTCAACACTGTGCCATGCCATCAAACGCCGCCACTGTGCCATGCCATTAATTGTGACCACTGTGCCATGCCAAACGCAGCCACTGTGCCATCAATTGTCGCCACTGTGCCATGCCATCAAACGCCGCCACTGTGCCATGCCATTAATTGTGACCACTGTGCCATGCCAAACGCAGCCACTGTGCCATCAATTGTCACCACTGTGCCATCAATTGTCACCACTGTGCCATGCCAAACGCAGCCACTGTGCCATCAATTGTCACCACTGTGCCAATTGTCATCACTGTGCCCTTTAATTTTCGCCACTGTTCCCATTGTCGCCACTGTGCCCATTGTCCCCACTGTCACTGTGCCAATTGTCACCGCTGTGCCCTGTTAAATGCCCCTCCCCCTGCCCGGCACTTACCTTTCTGGGGTCGGCCATCCTCCTTCCACGTCCCTCGATGTCTTCTCCCGCCCTCGATGACGCTTCAGCCAGTCAGGTTACCGGTAACCAGAACCAGTGAACCTGATTAGCTGAGACGCCTGTCAGTCTTATCCAAGGAACGCACCCCCCATGCGTCCCTTGGATAAGTATTTGGAAAGCCGATTACAGCCTGAGGGCCGCTGGCACTGATAGGCACTTCCACAGCCAACCAGCTGCCGTTATTCAGATGGCGGGCGATCTGAATAGTCGGTGGCAGTGGCAACAATACACAGATCCATGCAATGCATGAATGTATGTATTGTAGTCCGTTAGCGGTGCGAGAGGGGGCGGCGCTCTGGCGCCCTCTATGGGGGGCAAACAGTTATCCAATTATCTGTCCCTCCCCAGCTATTAAGTACTGGTTTCTGATTGGTTGCAGTAAGGTCGGCCTCTGCGGTTCCCCGCACTGGACTCTGACAGAAGCTGTAAATGACAAGGTGTTGAGTACATTGTTACCCCGGAGTGTATCTACCAGCCGGGCCGCTGAGGTTCTACAAATACCTGAGAAGGATCTGGGCTTCGGATTTGCCGTATTTCTTGGCCATCTCCAGGACACTGGGCTCCTCCAGCAGGACCGGGTCTTCCGGTTTCCTCCAGCTGCGGTCCGGAGATCCCAGAGGGCTGTAGCCTGTAACGACCAGTCCGTTGGCCCGACAGTGAGCGATGAGCTCGTTCTGAGCCAGGTACGGGTGACACTCCACCTACAACCCAGAAAGGTAAAACACTTCACAAATCGCTCTTTAATATCTCCGCCCCCCTCAACTTTATTTAACCACTTGCCCACCAAGCCTGTTTTTCAGATTCGGTGTTTACGAGACTAAAACAGTTTTTTTTGCTAGAAAATTACTTAAACCCCCCAAACATTATATATATTTTTTTTTCTAACACTCTAGAGAATAAAATGGCGGTCATTGCAATACTTTTTGTCACACCATATTTGCGCAGCGGTCTTACAAGCGCACTTTTTTTGGAAAAAATTCACTTTTTTGAATAAAAAAAATAAGACAACAATAAATTTGGCCCACTTTTTTTATACATTGTGAAAGATAATGTTACGCCGAGTAAAATGATACCCAACATGTCACGCTTAAAAATTGAGCCCGCTCGTGGCATGGCGTCAAACTTTTACCCTTAAAAATCTCGATAGGCGACGTTAAAAAAAATTCTACAGGTTGCATTTTTTGAGATACAGAGGAGGTCTAGGGCTAGAATTATTGCTCTCGCTCTAACGATCGCGGCGATACCTCACTTGTGTGGTTTGAACACCGTTTTCATATGCGGGCGCTACTCGCGTATGCGTTCGCTTCTGTGCGCGAGCTCGTCGGGACGGGGCGTTTTAAAAAAAATTTTTTGGTTTTCTTATTTATTTTAAATTAGTTTATACATTTTATACACCGAAATAAATAAAAATAAATAAATTATCACTTTTATTCCTATTACAAGGAATGTAAACATCCCTTGTAATAGAAAAAAGCATGACAGGTCCTCTTAAATATGAGATCCGGGGGTCAAAAAGACGTCACATCTCATATTTAGGCTTAAATGCAAAAAAAAAAAAAAAATGTAAATGTCATTTTTTCAAATAACATAAAAAAAAATATGTCTCTTTAAGACGCTGGGCGGGACTGACGTTTTGACGTCACTTCCGCCCCGCAGGGCTCTGGGGGATAGGTGGGGGAGATTTTTCCCCTCACTCGTATCCCCGCATGAGGAGCAGAATGGACCCGATCGCCTCCGCCGCTACCGACGGCAACGGTAAGCAGCGGAGACCGCAACGGTACGCCGCCGAGACCGCCGTTATCATTAACAGAACCGCCCACAGAAGAGATGGATATCTCGGTTGTGGCAGCTGCTGCTCTGCCGTTACCGAGATATCCATCTTTCAAGACATGACGTCTTTTTACAATGAGGCCAAGGGCAAGTGGTTAAAACCCAAATCCAGGCCAACTTTTCAGGTTTCCCCATGGAAGTTGAAGAGGAGTTCCACCCAAATTTGGAACTTCCTCTTGTTCCACTCCTCACCCCCATACATGCCACATTTGGCATGTAATTTTTTTTTGGGGGGGGGGGGGGAGTGGGGGCTTCAGTAGGAGTGGGACTTCCTGTCCCACTTCCTGCTTCCGCCGAGGGGCTGGTTAGGCGATCAAGCCTTAATCGCCTACACCAGCCCCTCCCTGTAGGCGATCACATGGGACACTGACAGGTCCCATGCGATCGCCTCTCCAAACCGCGGCTCGCGCATGCGCAGTGGGTGCCCGGGCTGTGAAGCCGAAGGCTGTAACGGCCAGGTGCCCACAGTCAAAATGGAGACGGCGGCTGGGGAGGGGGGGAGAGGAGCAGAGCCCACGGTCGGCGCGTGCTGGAAAGCAGGAGCAGGTAAGTGAGTGCAATATTAAAGCACAGGCTGACTTTTTGTGTGGTGACTTTTAATAAAAACAATTTTGCGCT
>JAJQKJ010000731.1:0-78308 GCA_029574335.1 Rana kukunoris
TGATTTCTGCTCCTGTCTGTGAACAATTCCAGCACTGGCCGCCTATGATTGTGGACGTTTTATCTAATTTTCTATCCAATTACCTGTCACTAAAACTTTATTAAGTACAGATGTTGGTTTTGATTGATGTGCAACATCCAATAATGTGTTCTTGGACCTCTTCTTCTTTTCTAAATCTACACGTCCTCCCTGGGTCAGTTGATTGACTCCCATGGCTTTTAATATCTCTGCGTGGAAGAAGCCCAAATCTACCTCTCCACCCCCCACCCAACTCACTGTCTCCTTACGCATCACCAACTTACTAACGCATATATATATATATATATATATATATATATATATATAATATATATATTATATATATATATATATATATATATATATATAAATCAGCCTATATATATATATATATATATAGTATATATAATTCAGCCTGGATGTCACTTCATTTCCTCAAACTCTACCTATTCAAAGCTGAGCTCATATTTCCTCCCCCGTGTCGCTTCCTCTGATTTCTGTCAAAATCAACAGCTCAACCATCAACCCATCCCCCCCATTCCAAGGTCCTTGGTGTAATCCTTGGCTCGGACTGGCCCCACAGTCCAAAGCTTGCCGCCCTCAACCTCCAACATCTCCAAGATACGCCCCTTCCTAACCAATGTCACCACAAATCTTGTGTTCCACTCCCTGGATATCTTTCACCTCTTACAAAACACGCTTAACGTCTGCTACCTCTTTCTGCCAATCCCTTCATTGGCTGCCACTCAGTATAACGAATTTAATTCATTGGTTAACAGTGGCTTACAAAGCCATCCACAACCTGGCCCCCAGCTACATCTCTAACCTGGTCTCAAAATACCAACCTAATCGTCCTTTGCCTTCCTCCCAAGAAGACCTCCTGCTCTCTAGCTCCCTTGTCACCACCTCTCATTCTTGCCCCCAGGACTTCTCCCAAGCCTCCCCCATCCTATGGAACTAGAGTGCCGTGTCCCGGATTGCCCGGGACAGTCCCGCATTTTGCAGGTCTGTCCCGGGCACCTTCATTCCAGGGACAATACAGTGTCCCGGAATGAAACGGACACAGCCACCTCCCCGGGCCAATCTGATACCCCCAAAAAAGGCTGCCACGTCACTGCTTTACTCACTGACGGTACTTGTCCTGGCCGGGAATGCCTGGAGGAGCACAATCCCTCCCCCTGCTTATGATTGGAGAAATCATAAATCCCGCCTCTTGTGTCCAATCTCTGTGCTGTGATTCGTTAAGGCACAAGCTGATTTTTGGGAAGGGAGGGTGTCCCTGAATGGTAGTTTGGAAATATGGTCACCCTATATGGAACGCCCTACCCCAATCTGTCCGGATATGATCTCCTACTTTGCTTTTGGACAATCCTTGAAAACCCTTCTCTTCAGAGAAGCCTATCCTGCCTTCACCTAATTACTGTACCTAAATTTTCTCCATCGGCTTCTCCCCCACAGCTACTTTTTTTTTTTATCACTTGACCCTCCCTCTTGGCTTGTAAACTCTAAAGAGCAGGGCCCTCTGATTCCTTCTGTATTATATCGTATTGTAACTGTACGGTCTGCCCTCATGTTGTAAAGTGCTTGGCAAACTGTTGGCGCTATATAAAGCCTGTATAAGAAGCTCTAATTCTGGCCAGCTTGGCCCGAAGGGGAGCATTACTGTGTGACTGTCCAGTACTGGAAATTTGGTTGTATTGCTAGAGAGATGCCGCTCCCAGCACAGGGTACAGAGTGATAAATATATCGCACAGACCGGTGTCCCTAAACAAACATTATCTGACTGAAGATGATGTTAAATATAGATCGCCCCCCAGAGATCTCCTGTCCGCTGTGATATAAGACTTTCTTCCTGTGCTTGGATTTCACTGGGGAATGTGCATTATGTTCTCTGCAGGTATATTGGAACATGTATCTTTGCAGCCTTCCACAGCCTATATTTCTGTGATGCTATATATAGATTGGCTGGATTCCTGTTTAATACATTTACGGCAGAGTGGTGTATTTTAAGTACTCGCCAACTGGGATATTATAAGCTGGAATTCGCTTTGTCAGTGTGCTGTTTGATAATTATACTCCCATATCAAGATTTTTATATGGATGACCAACAAAGGAAGCCTTTTTACAATGATTTGAAAAAGTATTCATACCCCTTCAAATGTTCCACATTTTGTCACGTTACAACCAAAAATGTAAATGTATTGGTTTAGCAATGGGCCCGGTCCCTAGAGGCCTAATGGTGACTGTAACTGAACGTCCCACACTCCGCTTGAGTGCTTCCGTCATATACTGTTTCCTATCAGTCTGGATATAGATATCAGATATTCCAGCTGCTCACAAGCACACGAGACGAGACTTGTTTGTCTGCTGAACAATGGAGTGTTTAATAGAACCAAGAATACAACCTTATATACAGTTAGAGGTAACCAGAACATAAATTAACATGAGCTAATTAACTAATCATTTACCCAGACTAGGTGACTCATAGATATAACCATTTAGGGTAGAAGTCACGTCTCCTCACTCACCTGCTATACAATACACATTATCATAAGTGTAAACACAGCACACCTTTACACAATAGCAGGGTCAATTGGCACAGAGAACAGACAGATGGCTGGAGGGGATGGCATTAGCATCTCCTTACTGTATGTCCCAACAGTATGAATCAGTCACTCCAATATGGCATATACAGGGTCCCCAGACATACAGGTCACAAAGAGCACTGTTCCCCCCCAAATGCCAGGGCCCATGATCGCAAGGCAAGAGGCTAGAATTCAGTCCCCCTCTAAAAGTTTCTGTCCCGGGTGAGTGTCGGTGACCTCCAGTCTCATGGAGTACTGCCATCCTTCTTTGCGAAGTGGGTTACCACCAGGTATGGTGGGTGTAGTACAAGAAGAAATACTGGGCGCCAGTCACTTTTTTTGAATGCAAACAGGAGATTTATTGTCTCAACAGAATTGCGAGAGAGAGGGTTAGGGCCAGCACCACCCTTAAGTAGATGCAACGCTAATTGTCAGACTCTAACTTCTATAGGTAGACAGCTATACAGTGGAAGGCCTCCAGCCAGATAACACTTTTGTATAGGTAGGACCTTGCAACAGTCAATAAAAGATATTTGTACGTAACTCTTGATAACACAGAACAGTCCATTTTTTCTTCTCGCAGTATCCCACTGTAGATCTTCACTCACTGAGCTCCCAGTCTCACTAGATTTCCTGATCCCAGTCGTCACTGGATCACCTGAGCTCTTTCACAGCTATTCTGCTGTATACTCCTCAAGAGTCACGCCCACTATCCTGCTGGGTCCCTGGCTTGGCACTTGCTGAAGTTTTCCCATTTCTTCACTGTCCCCAGTTGGTGAGAAGACTGCTCTGGTACTTGCTCAACCTTACTCTCTGTAGTCTCCGGTAGCAAGATGGATGGACCCTTAGTGGTGATGGCTTTCCTTTTACCTCTGACCACAACTGGTTCCCCATCCGGCTGAACCCTCTCAACTTGGTTGGACTTCTGCTAGGGTGACCACATTTCCAAACTACCATTCAGGGACACCCCCCTTCCCATAAATCAGCTTGTGCTGTAACTAGGGTTGTCCCGATGCCTCTTTTTTTAGGACCGAGTACAAGTACCGATACTTTTTTTTATGTACTCGCCGATTCCGAATACCGATACTTTTTTTTTAAATGCAGCCATGTGCCCCAAATACAGCCATGTCTCCCCCCCCCAAATGCAGCCATGTCTCCCCCCCCCCCCAATGCAGCCATGTCTCCCCCCCCCCCCCAAAATGCAGCCATGTCTCCCCCCCAAATGCAGCCATGTCTCCCTCCCCCCCAAATGCAGCCATGTCTCCCCCCCAAATGCAGCCATGTCTCCCCCCAAATGCAGCCATGTCTCCCCCCAAATGCAGCCATGTCTCCTCTCTCCCCCCCCCAAATGCAGCCATGTCTCCCCCCCAAATGCAGCCATGTCTCCCCCCCAAATGCAGCCATGTCTCCCCCCCCAAATGCAGCCATGTCTCCCCCCCCAAATGCAGCCATGTTCTCCGTCTCCCCCCCCAAATGCAGCCATGTCTCCCCCCCCCCAAATGCAGCCATGTCTCCCCCCCCCAAATGCAGCCATGTCTCCCCCCCAAATGCAGCCAAGTCTCCCCCCCCAAATGCAGCCATGTCTCATGCCCCCCCCAAATGCAGCCATGTCTCCCCCCCCCAAATGCAGCCATGTCTCCCCCCCCAAATGCAGCCATGTCTCCCCCCCCAAATGCAGCCATGTCTCCCCCCCCCAAATGCAGCCATGTCTCCCCCCCCCAAATGCAGCCACCCCCCCCCCCTCTCCCCCCCCAAATGCAGCCATGTCTCCCCCCCCACCAATGCAGCCATGTCTCCCCCCCCAAATGCAGCCATGTCTCCCCCCCCAAATGCAGCCATGTCTCCCCCCCCCCCAAATGCAGCCATGTCTCCCCCCCCCCATATGCAGCCATGTCTCCCCCCCCCCCCATATGCAGCCATGTCTCCCCCCCCCCATATGCAGCCATGTCTCCCCCCCCCCATATGTGCAGCCATGTCTCCCCCCCCCCATATGCAGCCATGTCTCTCCCCCCCCCCCATAATGCAGCCATGTTCTCCCCCCCCCCCCATATGCAGCCATGTCCCCCCTCCCCCCCCTACCCCCCCCCCCCCAATATGCAGCCATGTCCCCCCCCCCCCATATGAAGCCATGACTCCCCCCTCATATGTAGTCATGTCTGCCCCCCATATGAAGCCATGTCTCCCCCCCCGCCGTCTAGTTGATCGGCGCTCAGCAGAACATAACAGCTTTCATTTGAATAGCTGCTGTTCCCTGCCGCGCGTCGTCATGGCCCCTCCCCCTTGTCCGGGCACTTTGATAGACAGATCACCTGTCCAATCCTGGGAAAAGTGCCCGACAAGGGGGAGGGACATGACGACGCGCGGCAGGGAAACAGCAGCTATTAAAATGAAAGCTGTTATGTTCCCTGGCTTAAGCGCCGAACAGCTAGACGGCGGCAGCGGCAGCAGCAGCTCTCCAATGATCCAGTGTGATTTTATACATACCTGGGGACTGCTCTGCTCTCCCCTTTCTTCTTCGCTTCCTCTCCGACTTCCTCTCCGCCTTCCTCGCTGCCCCCTCAGTCTCCTCTGCGATCGGTTCCCGCCCGCTCTCCGCTCGCTCTCTGCTCTCTCTCCGCCCCCACTCCGGAAAAAAAAAAAGTATCCGGATTAGGCATCGGGGGTATTTGCGGGAGTACAAGTACTCCCGCAAATACTCGGTATCGGACCCGATACCGATACTAGTATCGGTATCGGGACAACCCTAGCTGTAACGAATCACAGCACAGTGATTGGACACAAGAGGGGGGATTTATGATTTTTCCAATCAGAAGCAGGGGCGGGGACTGTGCTCCTCCATGCATTCCCCGCACAGGACAAGTACGGTCAGTGAGTAAAGCGGTGATGTGGCAGCCTTTTTTGGGGGCATTCGTTTGGCTTGAGGGGTGGCTGTGTCAGTTTCATTCTGGAATGAAGGTGCCCGGGACAGACCTGCAAAATGCAGGACTGTCCTGGGCAATCTGGGACACGTGGTCACCCTATCTTCTGCTCATGAATAGGCCTCAGGCAGCCTAGCAGCCAGGTATCCCCGGTAGAGGCCTCAGGCTTCCGGCCTAGCAGCCCAGGGCGACATAACACCCAACCCAATCACTTGAATTTTATATTTTATTTTCTTTGCAAAAGGTAGACGCTTAAAAATATAGGACAGAACTTTTTGAATAAAAAAGCACATGTTGGGGCCTTGTGCGCACAAGAAGTAAATGCGCTGCTTTTATTGTTGTGTTTTTTTTTCTTTTAAATACACCTCTGTTGGCCTAGGTTTCCTTGCACACGCGGGTGTTTTCAGGCGTATTAGAAGAGCTTCTAGGCTGAAGCTTTCAGGCTGAAAAAAGGAAAAAAAAAGCATATTCAGAAGAGACGCTTTTGGGCAGGTAAAACACTGAATGGGTTTTGCGCTTCGGCATTGATTTCAATGACCAGAATAAATTAATATTCTGGCCAATTAAATTAATGAACGCCTAAACACTTGGTGAGCCTAAACACATGTGGAAATCGCAGCTTTCGCTGTGTTCACCTGCTTTTTCCTGCTAGGAGCAAAAGCATCTAGGGCAGTAAAAAATAATATCCCGTATGTATGAAGGCCATTGGCTTATATGAGATTTTATATAATTGGTTTCAGTTTATTATACAAACTGATTAATTGCAGGTAGGAATGTATTTATAAAACTCGGGCAAATCTGCTGCTGAAATTAGTTTTAAATATAACTCCTGCAGTTGTTGAACAAACTCTTTTCAGGATTGCGATAAGTGCCAGACGAGGCGGCAGTTCAGAGCCTTTGTATGGAGTCAGCCATAATGCGCGATTTTGGCTCAATAGAACTAAATTAATCCCACGGCGTGTTTTCATTTCCTCTCCAGCAGTTGCTTTTTTGCCGCGAGATGATTATTTTACCGGCTTACGGAAGGTTGATGAAGTGGGGAAGGTGAAAAGGTGAAACGGCTAAGCGCCGGAGGAGGGGCGGCGTTTGCGTTTTAAGAGCACTTGGTCGACTTATGACACATCGATGTGTTTAAGCGGTTAAATCCGTCGTAGAGGTGGCACCAAACGCACGTTCACCGGGGGAGAGTCGCAAAGCGTTGGCAGACCCAATATTCCTGTAAGTGTTTCGCTCTTCTGTTTTGTTAGAAATGGAGGATTTTTGTGCATTTCTTTTCGGTTTTGCAAATCCCTGTTCTTTTCAAAAAGTACAAAGCCATTTTTTTTCTTATTTTGGGAAATTTCTTTTTTTTCTAAATTACGTTTTAAGAGTTTTTTTTTTTCAATACTTTGCCCTTGCAGCCTGATATAATAGGTTTAATTTAGGATTAAAGCAAACGGGCAGTTTGATACAGCATACATTTCTGCGTTTTTGGGTGCCCGAAAAGCAAGGAAGTGCGATATATTGCCAGCAGTCTTACTGGATGAAATACTAGCTTGCTGGTTGCTTTCAAAGCAGCATTCACGTTTAGGCCACGATCACATAAGGCAGTTTAAAATTGTGTGCAGAATTGCTGCGATTCTGACCCCCAGGGCTTTTTAGCGGCAGAACTTAATGCATTCAATAGGCTGCCCTACACGAGTTTGTCTCCCAAAAGAAGGGCCTGTTTTTTTGTTTTTTTTGGTGGCAAGCTTTTTTGCCGCATTTGCCACACGGTTCAGTCGCTTGACAATGGCAGCAGAATTAAGAACGTCATCCCAAACGTGGTGCAATTCTGCAGAATCGCGTGGCGTTTGAGGCAGAACGTGCAGTTACAAATCACGCTAAGCTTGTCACTAAAAAGAGTAGGGGGAGCTTTTTGGGAGACAAACGCGTATAGGCAGACTATTGAAGTGAATGGGCTGCCTATGTTAGACGTGCGTTTTCACGTGTAAATCATGCTTTAGAAATTGCGAGCGGGAAATCTTGGAACCGGGACGCAAGGCCTGTATACGTTCAGGGATGTATGCCTCAAATGCAGGAATTCTGGGGAATATACGTTGACAAATTAACTGCTTCAATACCGGGCACTTTTACCTCCTTCCTGCCCAGGGCCAATTTTCTGCTTTCAGCACGGTCACACTTTCAAATGCACGGTCATGCAACACTGTAACCAAATTTTGTAAATAAGTAATTTTTTCTCTCCAACTGATGAGGCGGCCCTATTTTTGATAGGTGGCACTGAAAGGCTGCACTGATGAGGAGGCTCTAATGTGCTGCACTGATGGGCACAGATTGGTGTCACTGGCTGGCATCACTGCTGGGGGGCATCACTGATAACAAGGATACTGATTTACTGTACAGGTCTCCCCTGCGAGGAGATTCCACTTATCGGCTCCCCTCAGTGTCGTGAGGCAAAGGGAGCCTTCCTCGTTTACATGTGATGGGCTGTGATTGGACGCAGCCAATCACATGGGTAAAGAGCTGTGCCATTGGCTCTTTTTCAAGATTGGAGACACAGCGCGTTCACTGCATGTGAGATCGATGACACTGGTGCACAGGGCCACCATCAGCAATTTTGGGGCCCCTTACACAGCTTCAGGCATGGGTCCCCTAGAGCAGAGGACCGGGGGGGGGGGTGCTGGCAGTCTGAAATCTGATTGAGAAGCGGGGGGGCTACCACCACGAATTGAGAAGCGGGGGGTGGGGGGTGGGGGGTGGGGAAAAATGTTTACAAGGGCAGGGAAAGGGTTTAATGAATAATAAAGGCGTGAGGGAAATGGGGGGGGGGGGGTTGTGTGGATTTTAGGGGAAAAAAGATTGGGGGGGTGGAATGCCAACGTGGGTGAGGGGAGTGTTCTGGGCGTGTGTGTTATAATTTATATATTTTTTTTTAAAGGGTGTGGTTTGCCATCTGGGGACAAAGGGACCTTCTGGTTTTAAAAAGGAAAATTTTTAATTTTTATATAATATATATATATTATATATAAGTATAGTATTTATCTATATATATAAATATATATTATATATATATGGATATATATATATATATATATATAATTAAATAAAAAATTATAAAAAAAAGGGGTTGCCTTCCAGGGCCCTGTGGACCCTTTAATAATAAAATATATATAATATATATATATATATTATATATATATATATATATATATATATATAAATAATAGAGAGATAGATATATATAAAAAGAAAAAAAGAAATAAAATATAAAAAAATGTAATACATTTTTATAAAAAAAAAGGAGGGTTGTCACCCGGCGGCCCCTTACAGGTGTACTGCCTGTACCCCCCTGATGGCGGCCCTGCTGGTGCAACTTCATATAACCTCATCACAGAGGGGATCCTACCCGCCTTCATTTTACTATGGGCGGGAGGTGGTTAATATGTTTAAGGGAGGAAAAAAAGGGCCCCATCCTGGTTTTTCCTATTATCTGAGGCTTCTTAGAGATTTTTCTACACTTCCTGTCCTAAAACTGTTTTATTTTTTTCAGTATTGTAGGGAAAGGTTAAAATATCTTTTAATTATTTACTCCTGTTTGTTGTGTTTATTGCAGAAAAACAAAAAAAAATGTTACACCTGCTCTGTGTAATGGTTTTATATAGAGCAGCCCAGATCCTCCTCTTCTTGGGTCCCATGCTGGCGCTTCTGCCGAGTGCCCCTATAAGTAGCAGCTCTATATTTTGCACCTGAGCAGGCTCGCTCCTGAGCCGCTGCTTTTGTGTGTTCATTTACACATAAAGCACTTGGCCCTGCCCGGCTGCCTCCTCATTGGCTCACTGGCTGCGGGGTAAAAGTTTTACAGAGTATTAAAAGACAAAGAGATTCTACATTGTGGTAAACATGGCCCCGGTCTCAACTTTTTTGAGATGTGTTGCTGCCATTAACTTCAAAATTATTCCCCCCCCCCCCCTTTTTTTTTCTAAAATGGTCCATTTTATTAGTAAAACATATTTTTTTTCTATTGTGAATAGAATAGGGGTTTATGACTTTTGGAAATCATTGCATTCTGTTTTTTATGTCAATATATTTTTTGGAACCCCCCCCTCCCATGAAAGTGGAATTACCCTATTAAGGCTAAGGACTGGTAAAGCGGCAATATATTAGATGTTTGCTCTTTTTAGTTTGGATATACACATAGTGTGTTTTATAAAATATATAATTATGTATGCCTATTTATTTTTGTTTCTTACATGCCTACTTTCCTTTCTTTGAAGGCATCACGGGCCCTAATGGAGATTTGAAAGCAGCCTGCTGAAGCGTTGGAGAGAGTATGGTAAAACACCAACCGCTACAGTACTACGAGCCTCAGCTGTGCCTGTCATGTCTGACTGGGATCTACGGTTGCCGCTGGAAACGGTATCAGCGGTCACATGATGACACCACTAAGGTAAGCGTGGAAGTTCATGGAATATTTGTATTTGCGAGCATTGCTTATTTTTTATTTTTTTTTCCACGTAATGGATACGCTATGAAATCTTTAAAGGCATAGTTTACCTTAACAAAAAAAAAACTAAAAATGAGTGTCTATAAATAACAAACTGTGCAACTCTAACCCTTGCTACAGGTGAGGGCCATTTACCTCATGAAGCCTGACTGGAATACACCCAGGACATTGATAGTATGTTGCCGAGTGAGGCCTTGCCTACTGTTCACCTTCACCATTACAAGAGTGAGCTCCCTAATGCTGAGCTCAGAGCTACTGCATCCAGAGAGAGCGTGTGAGGGTGTTTGAATCGGAGAAAGAGCTCACTCCTGTGATGGAGGTGAGCAGTAGACTAGTCCTCAGTAATGTCTTAGTAATGCCCTGTAGATATGTAGACAAACTGTGCAGCTCTGGCTAAAGTTGAATAATGCCCTTGCTATAAATGTAGGCCATTTACATACCTTCCAAAAGCATGACTGGAATACTACCAGTACATTGCTATGTGAGGCCTAGTTGTCACTGCTCACCACCTCCATCAGGAATGACCTCATTCTATGATTCAAACCCCCTCACATGCTTTTTCTCTCCCCCGAATTGTTCACTACGGCATATTTACTTGTGTACATTTGTTTGATGTCCATTTTTTACTTTTTCAACTATAAAGTTTTTATTACTTTAACTCAGAGCGCTGCAATGTCCTGGGAGTGTTCCAGTCAGTCTTCATGAAGTATGTAAATGCCCTAAACTTATAGCAAGGGCATTATTCACCTTTAGTAAGAACTGCACAAATGTTCATCTACAGACGTTCCTTATCTGCGTAATAACCCCAAAATATTTGGGATGTTATAGGCTACTTTGTGAACCAAAAAGTATAACCGAATAAAAAATAGCGTTTGCACAGAAAATGGTGTCCTTGCAGACAAAATTAGTCAATATCGCCTTTGCATCCCGCGCGTTTCAGGAAGAATGCAATCCTTTCTTCAGTGGTATTACAAGAGAGAGGCACAACATTTAGGATTATATATGATGCGAAAAGGATGTTTTCAGCTGTAAGCAATATAAGATCAATGTTTGCTTCTGCTGCGCAATAGATAACCATGCGTCCCCACATACACTTTGTTTTTATATTTTCTTACGACTGTAAACGTACTTTGCTCATCCTGTACAACCTGAAAGTGGTGCGACTTGAAGCAATGCCTGTGTGTTCTGGAGGTCTATGGACCTCGGGTCGCATTGCAGTCGGACCAAAATGGTGCAGAGACTACTTTGAAGTTGCACAGATATGAATTCCACTCATTGGAAATCATGGGGTTTGACTTGTCATGTGAGTGAAGAACTTATATAGCGCAGCACATGCAAACTAAATCGCCTCTGGGTGCTCGTTGTTCCTGTCTCCTTTGACATCAAAAGAGATGAGTTTTGATCTTTCTTCTGAAGGCCAAGTGGTTCTCCTCCAACCGAATGCTGGTTGGTAAAGCGTTTCATAGTCTAGGACCTTGGAGTGCAAATCTTCTTTCTCCTTTGGACTTGTATCTGGCTTTGGGTATCTGGAGCAGGTTTTGGTTGGTGGATCGCAGAACGCGATTGTAATTGTGAGCTTTTATTTTTTCGCATAGATATTGGTGGGCCTTCCCATGAATGCACTTATGCGTCAGACAGAGAGCTTTAAAAGCAATTCTGTCTTTTACTGGCAACCAGTGAAGGGTTCTCAGCAAAGGTGAGATTGATTCCCAGGGTTTTCTCCCAGTCACAAGTTTGGCGGCCGTGTTTTGAAACGACTTGCAGACGAGCGATTTGGTACTTTGGGAGTCCGAGGTAAAGGGCATTTGCATAGTCCAGTCTGGAGTTCACAATTGTTCCCACCGCGACTGCTACGTCTTCTTTAGGAATAAATGGAATGAGTTTGCGTAGTAGGCGCAGCAGATGGTGAGATCCGCTGACTACTGACCCTATTTGTGTGTCCATTGTCATATAGGAGTCAAAGATGACTCAGACTTTTGAGTTTGGCACTAGGGGTGATGATTTGGCCCAGAATGGGCGGGGGTGTCCAAATTGTTGCAAGTTGATTCTTAAGACTTGAGTGAAACAGGAGAAGTTCTGTTTTGGAGCTGTTGAGTTTAAGATTACTGTCATCCAGTTTTCTATCAAAGAGAGGCATGTCTCTAAACTGAGATGATCCTTTTTGTTGTTGACGCTAAAATAGAGTTGCGTGTTATCTGCATATGAGTGATAAAGTACTGTAGCTTTTGACTACTGATGATTTCAAAGAGAGGGCGGAGATAGATGTTGAACAGCACCGGCGACAGAGGGCATCCTTGAGGGACTCTGCATGACACCGTGCGTTTTAGTTTGTGGTCTACCATGTCAAAAGCTGCGCTTAGGTCCAACAGAACTAGAAGACAAGATTCTCCTTAGTCTGCGGCCTCGAGAGCATCATCCCATATTTTGAGTAGTGCCGTTTCTGTCCCGTGCCCAGGACGGAAACCCGATTGAAGTGGATCGAGTAGATTGTGGGTATCTAGATGCTGTTGCAGCTGTTGTACCACTACTTTCTCCATTACCTTGGAGTAGACATTTAGGCCTGTTATGGGACGACTGTAAGTTAGGTCTTTAGGGTCGAGGGTGGGTTTCTTTAAGATGGGTTTGATTATGCCCTGTTTCAACTGGGAGGGCACTATGCCTTCCTTGATGGACTGGTTTATAAGCTGCGTGATAGGAGGTACCAGAATAACGGTACATTCCTTCAGCAGTTTGGTGGGGATGATGTCATTGGGGACTATGCAGTCCCAAGTCGTAGAACAAGTTGTGCAAGTGTGAAAAGAGCCTGAATGTTGTGACTCTCTCCTGAAATAGGGGAGGTGAGAGAGGACAATAAAGGTAGGGCGTTAATCGGTCATCTGCGAAACATGTCGGCCTTGATTGCTTGTTTAATCACTTGCTGTGTACTACAAATTTTACAATTTTTTGTTTTTAATATGGATGTCTGGAGTTGGCCGCTTCACGCCCTACCTCTATTGTCCCCTCTCCCCTTCCTTATGACAACAATTGGCTTTTTGTTTTGGGTCTTGACTATATACTTGCATGACCCTATCCTACTTTACCCTCTCCCCTGAAATACCCCTAAAAAAGGATTGACTTCCCCCTGAAATGCGTCGGGATAAAAAGGAGATATTGTCACTCAAATTGTGTATAATCCTGTGTTCAGCCGTTTTCATAGGACACTTCCTTTTTTATGTGAACTGTTTTTTTTTTTATTCAATCGTACTTTTTGTTTCTTAAAGTTGCCACCAAATATGTTCCTAGTGATTACAGGTATGTTGGCATTTGCATAGGCAGATTTTTGACATAAGGTGAACTAACCCTTTAAACTTTTCAATCAAATTTGTGTGACCCCCCATTTGGGGAGAATCTCATCCGTTCCTGTGACAGGAAAATGGGGTGGATCGGTTGTCACCAAAAAAATGACTTGTCAGATTCTAATCCTTCCCGTGCTCACACATAAAAAAAAAACAACATTGTCAATGTTGGTGGGATTTCAGATACAGAGGGTGTTGGTGACGGTTCTGGTTGTATGACATGCCATTTGACACAGCATAATTGAGTTGTATTGGGGGTTGTGTGAAATCCTAGAGGCAGCGCGGTAAGGTAATCTGCCGCTATGCAGTCCTGATAATGTTAGCATAGGAGGGCTTGCTCACCGGAAGCTCTCATGGATTCCTCTGAGATTTTAGGATGTGAAATGGATACATTGTATCTCTGAATGCTCATCGCATTCCATGATGTATAGCAGAATTAGGATAATGTTACAAGTACGCTGCGGCCAATGTGTTCAGAGCGATCCCTTCTACACAGTCTTATTGTGGCCTTGTGCAGTGGCAGATTACACACATAAATATCTCTATGGGGGGGGGGGGACATGCACAATGCTCCATATGAACTTTTCTTCTTTCTTTTTTTTAAGGGTTGGTGCACCTTTTACAAAAAAAAACTGCCTGTACAGGTTAGGAGTGTCTGAATATAAAAACAAACTGTACAGCTCTGACTAAAGTTGACGAATGCCCTTGCTATGTTAGCAGTGTCTAATGCATTGATTTCCAGCTTTCAGGGGCATCAGCCAGGTACTGTGTATATACCTACAGTGTTTCCCCAAAAATAAGGGTAAATGATTGTATTAATTTTGACAACAAAAAATGCATTAGGACTTATTTTCAGGGGATGTCTTATTTTTCCCGTGTATTCCCCCCCCGTCCCGTCCCCCCGACGGTTCAGGAGTCAGCATCTCTGTATTCCCCAAAATAAACTCTAATTAAAGTCTAATTTGACTAGTTTAATTTGCTCTCTAAATGGATTATATAATGATTATATAAGGTCCAGTGTGTCTTTATGTAATATTATTATTGTAGAAAATACCTTATTTACAGCACCGCAGGGCGCATACATAACCCAATGGAGCTCGTCCTCCCCACTCCGAGCACTGCTGAGGGAGTTGATGAGATCCCCAGGGACATCAGCCCTAGTCTGAGCACTGCAGAGGGAGTGGCCGTTGATGTCAGCGAGGAGGAGGAGCTATGGCGGGTCACATTAGCGCCCCTAGACCAGTGTTTTTCTTTTTTGGATTTAAGATTTTTATTTGAATAAATGTCAAAGAAATACAGAAAAAGCTCCCATTACATTCTTGGAGCGAGAAAACAATAAAAAAAAAAAGAAAATTACTGGTAGAGTACATACAGTGCAATTTATCCCAAACAATAAAATAGAGTATTCTTCCTTGAACTCATATGAAAAAAAAGGGGAATAGCGTCATATAAATAGTAGCTAAAACATAAGATTGTACACATACTTAACTATTGAGGGAGAGGGTAAGCAGGGGACAAAGACCTCAGCCATCAGTCAGCATGAGACAGGTAAACCTGCCCTATCATGGATATATATATCTATAGGAGAGAGGAAGCCTGAAACAAGCCATAAACCTGAAGTTCTGTCTCGACACCCCTATTGGGAACAAACTGTGCCGAAAGAGAACTGATATCTAAGTCCTATACCATGACCTCAAACTTCTTGGAGTATCCGCACGGCTATCCAGAAGGACCAGAGATCCATGTGCCGTGCGAATAGCCAGAGTCTAAAAAAAAAAAAAAAAAAAAAAGGTCAAGGCAAAGAATAGTAGCAATCAGTCACAGTGACTGGAAAAAAAAAACAGGATCCTCTTACTAAGATTAATAGGAAGACAGAGAATCCCCATCCTTCCTATATATCGATTGCGAAAGGAATACTTTCTCCCTACAGAGCAATTCTATCTAAAATGACATATCAAACTAGAAGAAATAAATAAATAACTAAATAATATAATAAAAAAGACCAAAAGTGAACTAGAGAACTGGAACGATAACCTTGAACATAGAGAGCTAGAAAAATAAAGGTGGGAAAAGAAATGGAGAGAAAGAAGAAAGAGAGAGAAAAGAAGGAGAGGTCTAGATTTGAGTTGATTGTCAGCCTGTCTACCCCGTGCTCGTGGAGGGTGTTACATTGCCAGCCGAAAGGGAGATTCCCACATATCTTGCCCAGGGCTCCCAAACAGCCTCAAAAAGGTCGGAAGTGTTTGAGATAGAGCTGATCATTTTTTCCTGAGTCATAACCCACAAAATCTTTCTTTTGGCTGCCAAAAAAGACTCTAGGTTGCTTCCACGCCCCTGCTAGAGTGGTTTTTGCTCCCAGAAGTATAAAATGTATCAATCTTTGTCTGTGTTTTGAGGCCTGGGGAATAGAAGTCCCTAATAGCGCAACCTGTGGGGATTTCTCCACCGGCACCTCTGTAACTTTTCTGATGAGACTAAAAATCCTATTCCAAAATCCTCTAATTCTGGGACACTCCCACCAAATATGAAGCATAGTGCCCTGAGCTTGACAATTTCGAAAGCATAGCGGGGAAGCATTTAGGAACATCAACGCAAGCCTACTAGGAACCAAATACCACCTCATCAGAACCTTGAGATTGGCTTCTATTAAAGAGGTATTGACTAAACCTTTAAAGGTTCTCGTACCTACCCTATGCCACTCCTCCAGGTTCCAGGACATCCGCAGATCCCTCTCCCATGCCTCCATATAAGCAAACTTAGAGAAAACTTCAGACAAAGCAGTGTATATTATGGAAATTCCTCCTCTGTGTTCTCTCATCCGGAAACACCAACGTTCGTAATTAGTGAAAGCCGGCGGGCCAGTACTGTTATTTCAAAATGATACAAAGTTGAAAATCAAAGAGTATCGGGACTTTTCTAGGTCAGGCATACCTAATTTCTTCATACAATGCTCCAGAGAAGGAGGACCCGTGTTCAGGAGAAAGTCTCCTATTCTATAAATCCCTTTGTCCAACCACCATTGAAATGCTTTATTGTCCATTCCTGCTGCGAATTGAGGGTTGTGGAAAATACAGGTTAGGGGCTTAGTACTTGAAACCAGAGAGGGAAGACGTCTCATGTCATCCCAGATGCTCAGTGATTGGTACAGCGTTGGGGACATTATTGCAGGCCTAGATTTTTGGGGCATCCAAAGTAAGTTCTCCAATGAGAGATCCGGGACCGCCATTCCCTCTATGTCTAGCCATTCAGGCTTTTCACATTTAGAGTAGATGGAAGACAGTTGAGCCAATCTGGCTGCTTGGTAGTATTTAAACAGATTAGGTAGTCCAAGACCCCCCTGCGTCTTAAGACCATATAGGACATTTTGAGCTAATCTATAGCCTTTACCTTCCCAGATGAATTTAATAATTTTACTCTGGAATGATCTCAGTTGATCTTTTTTGATGGGAATTGGAAGGGATCTAAATAAATAAAGCAATCTGGGTAAAAGGGTCATTTTAATCGAATTGATCCTGCCCACCCAGGAGATTTTATGTCAAGCCCACATCTGAAGGTCATTTTCCAATCTACGAAACATGGGGGGGAAGTTAACCTGATAAAGCTGTTCAATCCTAGGGGTCAGGGAAATCCCCAAATATCGAATAGATGTATTTGCCCATTTGAAGTCAAAATGAGGCTTCAGGGCTTCGATAATTGAGGGACGTGTAGAAACATTTAGAGCCTGGGATTTATCAAAGTTGACCCCAAGTCCCGAAATCTTTCCAAACGACCTGAGTAAATTACAAATGATAGGTAGAGAAGTAACAGGGGAGGTGACAAAGAGGAGGAGATCATCTGCGAAAAGTGCGCATTTGTGGGTTTGAGGCCCACAGGTCACCCCCTTTATATCAGGCTCAGATCGAATGGCTATGGCCAATGTTTCGATCGCTACGGCAAAGATCAAAGGGGAGAGGGGACAACCCTGCCTCGTACCCCTTGAGATGCTAATGGGATCCGAAAAATATCCCTGCAACTTAACCCTAGCCTTGGGTTCCGAATAAAGGGATTTAAGAAGGCCCTGGAAGCCCGCCCCGAAGCCCCACCGCCGTAGGATCTCAAAAAGGTACTCCCAAGATAGGGAGTCGAAGGCCTTCCGGAGATCCAACGACAGGAAGATTCCCTCCTGAGGGGGATCCCTGGACCAACCCGACTGAAGCAACGAGAGGACGTCCACTGCTCTCCTCACCTGGTCTGGACCCTGCCTCCCTGGAATGAAGCCAACCTGATCTTTATGAATGTAGAGGTGTATAAAAGAATTCATTCTGTTAGCCAGGATCTTGGTTAGTTTTTTTAAGTCATTATTAATTAAAGATATGGGCCTATAGTTCTCCACTAGTTCCGGATCCTTATCCGGTTTGGGTATGACCGTAATGTATGCCTCATTCAAGTGTGGATGTAAGCCCTCCCCCCCCCCCCTCGTTTTGAATTAAAAAAAATTGTGAGATGAGGACCCAAGGCTTCCGCAAAAAATTTATAATAAGGTGACGAGAAGCCGTCGGGTCCTGGTGCTGAACCCCTTTTAAGTTTTTTGATTACCTCTAGTGTTTCATCCACTGAGATTGGGGCATCCATTAAGTCAGTATGGCACTTTTGTAATTGCGGAGAATTGATATCAGAGTGTCTGGATGTCCCTGACCTTTGATAAAGAGACGAATAAAAGGTTTCAAATTCGTGTAATATGCGCATAGGATTAAGAGTGGTGGTCCCATCTCGTGACCTAATTTTTGGGAGAGAAAATGTGCGGAACCTCGGAGAGAGTCTAGTTGCCAACATCGTATTCATTTTGTCCTTCTGCAAATAGAACCTTGCGTTACTCCAATTTAAAGATTTTTCAGCCCTGACAGTAAGTGATAAGTTTAATGCTAGTCTAGCTGAGTCTAGCTGTGAGATATGTACTGTCTTCTGATCCTTCTTATGTTCCTTACATAATAATGTAAACTCCCTTTCGAGTTTAGCTATCTCTGCGTTTTTCTCCCTTTTTCGTTTAGACGCTATTTGAATTAGCTTCCCGCGAACAACCGTCTTGTGGGCGGCCCATAAAATCTCAGCCGAGGTTCCATCAACATCATTCAACGTAAAATATTCCTCTATTGTTTTATTAATCTCCGAGACTACATTAGGGTCATCAAGAAGGGTCTCATTCAATCTCCAGTGTGATTTGTGGGATCCTAGATTTTGCGTTTGTATCGAGCAGATCACTAATGAATGATCTGAGAGCGATGTTTCATTTATCACAGCTTTATTCACCAGTGGGACATGTCTAGCAGAAATGAAAATATGATCGATCCTGGAGTAGGAAAGATGCGGGTTCGAATAGTGGGTCTAATCTCTTTTCGTCGGATTGAGTTCCCTCCAAATATCTACAAGATTTTGTTGGAAAATCAATTTCGCTATGTGTGAGCTGGCTTTGATCGGACGGGTGAGCCTACCCCCCAAAGGCCTTGACTTGTCTAAACTCTGGTCAAAAGCTATATTTGAGTCACCGCAGCAGATTATCATTCCCTCTAGAAGGGGGTCCAAAATAGTAAACATAGATTGAAAAAAGTTTGTCTGGCCTCTATTGGGGGCATAATATGAGACGAATGACATTAATTGTTCATTCACCATTCCCTTCACTAGCAGAAACCTGCCGTCCGGATCTCTGTGTATTAATAGAGGGTTAAATTTGCAAGTCTTTGCAAAAAGAATCGCTACCCCTCTAGTTTTGTCCTCCACATTTGCTAGGAAGAATTGAGGATATTGAGCATGCAAAAATGTGGGGGTGAAACTGGTAGGAAAATGGGTCTCTTGTAAAATAATCACTGAAATCTTCTGGGAGTGGTAAGATTGAAAAATCTTCCTTCTCTTAATAGGAGAGTTCAATCCCTGTACATTATGTGAGGCTACTTTTAAAATATTAGGGGTCAGGGAGATTCGGAATGCAGCCGAAATGGTGGAGAGACAAAGCAATCAACACATCACTTACCCTGAACATCGTGAGGCATGAGAGAGGGAGGTACAGACTGCAAACCCTGGGTGAGTCCAGAGTGCGGAGAGTAAGGTATTGCTGAGACTGGCTGACAATGAAAGAGAATAGGTTAAGCATGAAAAAAACAGATAAGCAAGACATATAGAGATGAAAACATTTTAAGAAATTAACCAGTATGATCCAACAAGAGTAGGAGAAAAAACAGCTTCCCCCACTCCCGTCATTCAGACCACTAACGTAGCCCTCAAGAGGGGCTACAAGACCACCCCCCGACAGTGAGAAATCCACCGTCAAGAAATGGTCGGAGGCACACTACAACCACCCCAGCCTCCTTCAGCCTTCAGACTAAGCAAGTGAATAGTAAAAATTATTTTAAAGAAAAACACACTTAATCTAATACTATAATAGTACATAAATAAGAATACCACGGTACACGATCGGTGCAGACCCAATAGCACTAAAGGAGAGACACATTTTTCCCAATTCCCCCCTCCCCCCTTCAAAAAAAAAAAAAAAAGGAAAAAAGGGGGGGGGGGGGGAAGGGAGAGAGAAGGTGTGACAGGAAAAGCCCGTTAATTTTAGGGAAAAAAATAAATAAATAATAATTTTGTGGATGAAATGAAGAGACATTAGCGCCTCCAACCACAGATAGGAGACCAGAGTCAGAAATACCCCAAGGGTATTTAATCATGAGATAAGTGAAGTGGAGCAATATCAATCCTCAAATCAGGTTTTTGCAGGGTCCTTGGTGCGTCTACTTTTGGTCGCCTTCCATGTAGGGGAGATAGGGCTGGTCGGGGTGGGTCTTTTGGATGACCCTGCTTGCGAATTTGAAGTGTCCATTGCTGACTCCAATGAAATGAATCGTAGGGTTCGCAGGATTTTTTCTCCCTCAACAAGGGAGGTGAAGGTGTGGGTCTTGCCTTTGTAAGTGAATTTTAGAGCAAAGGGGAATGCCCACCAATATTTGATTTCTTTCTGCGTCAGGACCACCAGCAGAGGTTTTAGTGTTCTGCGCCGTTGTATAGTCATGGGAGAGATGTCGGCAAATATTTGAATATCATGTCCCTGGAAAGAGATGTGGGATTGCTGACGAGAGACTCTCATAATCTCCTCCCGCACAGAGTAATAATGTGGTTTCACAATTATGTCTCTGGGTAAGCCATCCTTTCTCAAAGGGCCCAGAGATCTGTAAGCTCTATCCAGCTCTAGCTTATGAGGTGCAATAGATGGGAGTAATCTCCTGATGAGGTCCTGAATGGCTTTTGGGACATCTGATATGGACTCAGAAAGACCTCTAACCCTAAAATTGTCCCTTCTGGAACGGTTCTCAAGGTCGTCTATTTTGCCAAGGGCCACATCCAATTGCTCTTGAAGAGATTGTATTTGGTCCGTGTTTTGGTTGGCTCTAGAGACTGTAATGTCCAGTTTATTTTCTATTATTTCCATCCTGGAGCCTAAATTCTGGAAATCAGAGCGTATATCTTTAGTAATTTGCAATGCAGTTTGTGCAAGACCCCTTTCAAGTAATTCTGAGAATTTCTGAAAAAGCTCCCCTGCATTCTGAGGGATCATAGGATCAGTGTTTCCTGAGGGGACAATGGTATTGAGGTGAACAGGTGAAAAATCCTGAGGTGAATCAGCAGAATGGGGCTTAGTAGCTGCCAGTTGATTTACTGAAGCTGATAACGTTTCTGACACAATACCTGAGGTGCCCTGAGCTGATTGTGAGGGGTAGTGCAGCGTGGTGGGAGACAGTACTTGCCTCACTACAGTGTCTCCTTCAGCATAAGATGCCAACGGCTGAGGCGCGGCCGCCATCTTGGATTCGGCCTGAGTTTCCAGCGCTAGAAATACCGGTTCCAGGCCCCTCCGGACCGCACTGCTGTACATCGGGGTGATCACCAGAACTTCCCCCTCAAGATTCTCCTGGAATGGGACGTGACACCGCTGCGCATCCGGTATTATGGCTGATGCATAGCTGAGGTGGAGCGGAGCTCCCGGCTTAAGCGGCCATCTTGGACGCCTCCGCGCATGCGCCTCTAGACCAGTGTTTTTCAACTCCAGTCCTCAAGGCACACCAACAGGTCATGTTTTCAGGCTTTCCATTATTTTGCACAGGTGATTTGATCAGTTTCACTGCCTTAGTAATCACCACAGCCATTTCATCTGAGGGAAATCCTGAAAACTTGACCTGTTGGTGTGCCTTGAGGACTGGAGTTGAAAAACACTGCCCTAGACGTTGTCAATGTATTTTCTACAATAATGTCCCATAAAGACAAACGCTGGACATTTTATATAATTTTACATCCTTTTACATGATTTTACAAGGACTTTAAACAAGAGCATCGTTTTGGGTAGGGCTTATATTGCAGCCATACTAAAAAATTGAGAGATCGTATTTTCGGGGGAAACATGGTAGTTACATGGGTCCAGGCTGGATCAATGTAACTCTTCTTTAAAGCAGTTTTAAATACATATTGCAGTGTAGTTATCGACCAATATTCACTTTTTTGGAAGTATTGGTCACAACTGTACCCGATTATTACCGATATTGCTTCAAGGGGTTTACCGGTGTGATGCCTGCAGCATGCATGCATCACACCGCTAGTGTTCTTTAGAGCGGACAGTCTGCTTTATTGTAATAACCAATGCAGCTCAGCAGCCATTCAGCTGTTATTACAAGAAGGGGGAGAGTCCCCCCCCCCCCTCCCACCACCTTCTGCAACTTGCCTGGGCTCTCGCTTCCCACCGGGAGGCTCGAGCAACCAACCGGCACTTCCGCCAGCTGGCTGAAGATCTATTGGATCTAGTAAGCCGGAAAGCGATGTCGCAACATTGTCTCCCGGATTACTGGCATCTTAAAGTGGTGTTCAACACAAAATTGGAGCTTCCGCTTTAAACGCTCCTCGTCTCCTCAAATGCCACATTTGGGGGGACTGGGTACCGAGTTTTGAGAGGGACTTCCTGCTTCCATCATATCCTGGGTCACCTGATTACTGTGATGGCCTCGGATTGGCTGTCACAGTGATCAGTCACTGAGAAGCCCACCTCATTTTCTTACTCTAAATGGAGATGCATCATATCTCTCTCCTCTTGCAGAGAAAAATGTGAAAGTATTGATAAAAAAAAAAACTTTTAGAGCCGGTTCACACTGGGGCAACTCGTCGGGCAGCTCAGCCGCCTGACAAGTCGCGTCTCATTCAATGCAATAGAACCATTCTAATAGGAGCGACACAAGTCGCTCCGACTTAGAAAGAGGTTCCTGTACGACTTCGGGGGCAGCTCGGGGCGACCTGCTTTGACTTCTATACAGAAGTCGTTTTGCTGGTCGCCTCTGAAGTCGTCCTCAGGACGACTTGCAGAGCCGCCCCCGGAGTCGTGCCGCGGGAGTGTGAACCGGCTCTTAGGCTGCGTACACACGACCAAATAAATCCGTTCAAATCGGTCTGACAGACCTATTTGATCGGATTTGTCTGCTGGGCTATTTTGGTTTGATCGCTGTACACACGATCAAACCAAAATCCCCGCCGGCAGACAGCGCGGTGACGTGGCCGCGACGTTCACGCCGCCACGTCAACAGGAAGTAAAACACTTCCGCGCATGCGTCGAATCCATTTGACGCATGCGCGGGCAGATATGTCTGCTGGTTAGCGTACTAACCAGCAGACATGTCAGACGGACAGGTTCCCAGCAGACAGATTTTAAAGCATGCTTTAAAATCTGTCTGCTGGAAAAACCGTCTGTCCGCCCATACACACGATCGAATTTGTCTGCTGAAACGGTCAGTCGGACCGTTTCCAGCAGATAGATTCGATCGTGTGTACGCGGCCTTAGAGTTTTGTCTTTAATAGTAGTCGGTGTGTTTTAGTTTGAATAAAAAAAAGCAAAATCCAAACTGTTTCTGGGCTGTACTACGGGTACAAACCACTAACATACACGCATTGTATGGCTGCGATTGGCAGGAGAATTTAATTTGGTGGTAGTACCAATAAATATACAGCTACATTTAAAACCATTTTATTTTTTTAACTATTTTGGGCCAATTTTCCTTTTTGATAAAAAAAAAAAAAATCAGGAGATATCCATTGCCATTTACCTCCAAAAAGAGCCCAATTTGTCCTGGAAAAAAAACACTATAATCCACCCGGATGCACAAAGTAAATGTGATATGTACGGATTTAATAACGTGTAAATTGCAATATTGTGCTTGGGCATTTAGATTGAGAGAAAAAAAAAACTTCTTTAGTAATTTGTTTTATAATACTTATGTAGATCAAATTGCAGTTTGAGGTATGTAAGAGGGCAGCCAATGGGGTGAGGTCCTGGTACCTTGTCTTTCACTATGTAGTATTAAGGCCAGTTATTTTCTGTCGGCAAAGGTGATCTTATTTTTCCAGCGACGCCGGAGTTGTGTTATTAGCCCGGTCTCTGGGTCTTGGCTGTGCACACAAAATCTCTTTCAGGAGGGCACTTCCACTCTACATAATCCCTTCTCTGTGCCCAGCTCAGTGATAAGAGTCCTGCTGGAGCCCAGGCAATAAAATCACTGACAGACAATCTGTTCACTAAGAGAACATCTTAACCTCATTCAGGTCACCAGCTCCAAAGCAGCTTAAAGGGACCCTGCTACCAAAAATACATAACATAAAACAAAAAAAATGCAAAAATAAAGAATTAAATAAATACAGAATTTTTTCAAAGTAGCTTCTCTTTATCTCCATCCTTATAACAGTCATGCCAAAATTACTTCCATTTATCAGATTTTAACCTGCCCTCTATTCCACCATTTTGTAAAATCGGAGAACAACCTGCTGTAAAACAGTAAGACCCCCCAGGATGTTTAACGTGGATCTGCAGGAAGTCCACTAATAGCACAGTTCAAATACTTATTTTTACAGCTTTGCCTGTCGAAGAATTTGTATGTTTGACCAGCTGTTATATTGATACACATGTCTCCGCCGGCAGGGGGGGGTCACTGTGTTCCTTTACAGAGATTTCTGGGTCACACCTCTGTTCATTAGACAGAGGTGACGATACTGATGAGCAGGCTGGAAGTAGAGGTGACATGGGAAGCTGCATTGCTTAACCGGGAGGTAAGTGTGCCCCCTGCTGGGAAGGGAAGTAGGGAAGTTTAAAGGTGTGTAATCACAAGGCTGGCTGGAGAGAATTACAAATCCTTTGGTAGTTAAACCGTGAATATATTTCTATCTCAACTTTGTTTAGCTGCTTCTCGGAGTTCTGCTTTAGGTCTATTAGATCCATCTCGAATAGGTGGGGGTGGCAACTGAAGTATATTTATCCCGTGTTTTCTTTTACAAAAGGGTTTATTAATATTCAATCCAATAGACAAGAGTAACACTTAGATGGTTACATGGTATAATAAATATAAAGCAAAAAGTAAATAATGAAAAGAAATGTGTAAGAAAATTTGCAAGTTCCACGCGTGACATCCCACAGAGGAGCAAGGAAATCCATGCAAAATTGTAGATGTAATGTAAAAATTAATAAGCACATGCAGAATACAATTGTACAGGAATTGGGTAGTGTTGAGTAATTTTTCATTGACACGATTGTTTAATTAAAAAGTGGAGTTGTAGATCTGAATGTCTACAAGAAGCTGCAGGCAGGGAGTGGGCAATGCTCAAAGGTGACCCCTGCAGGACATTATGAGATGGTACAATAACTTGGCAATCCTTCCTTCCAGGCCATCCAAAGCAACTTTTAAAGCGTCCTCAGTGATGTATACAGGACCTGCCATAGGAGAATATGCAAAACCAGACAGGGGTTCATCCTGTGAGGCTGCTAGCAGGCTCACAGAGGGGGATGGTAAACTGCACACAAGCTCAGAATCCTTAGCCGTGCGTGGAGATTTTCTGGTGCCTCTCTTACTCGTCCTAGACCCTCTTCTCGGGAACATAGTCCTTACTGCAAAGCAAAGGTACTATCCACAAATACAATCACGTTTGTGCTTTAGTCTTACAATACACAAAAATATCAGCTCGCTGCACAACCTGATGCCGAGTAGGAGTCTTAAGTTTGCCTGGTTTAATCCACAGGGATGCTTACAGCCCAGAGCTCTGTGTCCATGCTGCTTACAGAAGGCTCTGGCGTGCTGGGCTTTTGAACCAGCCTCCTGGCGCCTGCACACAGGTGTCCTGCATTGCGCACGGGCACTAGCAACCACTTTTGGCCACCCCCATCCATGTCTCTATTCTGACAGAAAGACGTGCTCTTCGCGCACACACGCCACTGTCATGGTGGCGCCCAGGAGACGAGAAAGAGGGGGGAGATATTACTGGGGGCATCTTGTGGACCCCTGTATGCGTATCGTGGCAGAGCCTGCAGTGGAAGGTGGTGAGTGGTGTTATATTTGACTGACTTCACTGAGCATGTTATCCTGGAAGGCTATGTAATAAACACCAGGTTTGCACTTCCTCCAGTGGTGAGAACCAGGAAAGACATCCTACTCCAAAGAAGATAATACATAAATAAAAATTATCTTACCTGATCCACGCCGCAGGAAAGCTACTAAAAGTAGTTCCAGCTTTCACTCACGCGGCGGGCAAGTTGTGCCAGCCTTCAGGTTTATCAAGGGTTCTATTAGAGAAAACCTCATACCTGGACCTGTAGAATACTCTGCCAGAAACTTGTCGTGCCACATATGTATTAGTACACCAAAGTCTGGATCCCAGAGCTCCGCAGAGACATTACAGGCAAACCTATTTTTTTTTTCTTACACAAGGCCTGGGTACCAACCATTTTAGGCCTTTGATATCGGCCAAGGAATGGATCCAGTTATAGCTCCTAGGTCTCCGCAGCCAGACCATCAATAGTGCATTTTTCTTCTTAGCACATGTTGAACGTGAGCAACCACCTTAACCCTGTCGAAAAAAAAGGTACTCTCCATTTGGGAGGGGTTTTATAGGGGAGGAACTCAATTTTAATTGGGTTTGCCAGTGTCCAATCACCTGTAGTGCCTACATAACCCTTTAAGTAATAAGGCTCTGTGTCCCATGATGTATGATCAAGAAACATTATTTCTTTCCAAAATTGTCTCTTTTTTTTTTTGTTTATAGCGCAAAAAAATTAAACCACGGCAGTGATCAATTACCACCAAAAAGCTCTATTTATGGGGAAAAAAAGTTATACATTTTATTTGGGTAAAGCGTCGCACGACTGCGCAATTGTCTGTTAAAGCAACGCAGTGCTGTATTGCAAAAAATGGCCTGTCATTCAATGGGTAAAACCTTTCCTGTCCTTAACTGTTTAACCACTTGCCTACTGTGCACCTACACCCCCTTCCTGCCCAGACAAAATTTAAGCTTCCGGCACTGCGTTGCTTTAACTGAAAATTGCGCGGTCGTGCGACGTGGCTCCCAAACAAAATTGGCGTCCTTTTTTTCCCACAAATAGAGCTTTCTTTTGGTGGTATTTGATCACCTCTGCGGTTTTTATTTTTTGCGCTATAAACAAAAATAGAGCGTCAATTTAAAAAAAAATGCAATATTTTTTACTTTTTGCTATAATAAATATCCCCAAAAAATATATAAAAAAAAATATTTTTTTCCTCAGTTTAGGCCGATACGTATTCTACATATTTTTGGTTAAAAAAAAATGCAATAAGCGTTTATCGATTTGTTTGCGCAAAATTTATAGTGTTTACAAAATAGGGGATAGTTTATGGCATTTTTTTTTTTTTTTTTACTATTAATGGCGGCGATCTGCGATTTTTTTTTTTTATTGGGACTGCGACGTTATGGCGGACACTTCGGACACTTTTCTGACATTTTTGGGACCATTTACATTTATACAGTGAACAATGCTATAAATATGAAGGGGGTGAAGGGGTTAACCACTAGGGGGCCGCGAAGGGGTTAAATGTGTGTCCTATGAGTGATCTAACTGTAGGGGGAGGGGGGGGGGTGACTGGGGGAGGTGACCGATTGTGTCCCTATGTACAAGGAACACAATCTGTCTCCTCTCTCCCTGACAGGGACATGCAGCTCTGTGTTTACATACAGAGCTCCACGTCCCCGCTCAGTTACTGGGCAATCGCGTTTGCCCAGCGGCGATCGTTGCCGCCGGGCACTCGCGCCGGGATCCCAGCAGAGCGGCGGGTGCGCGCGCCCGCGGCTTTTAATGGAGTCCTCCGCCCGCCGTCATTTGGCGGTGGGCGGTGGACAAGTAGTTAAAAAGGTTTGCATAAAGTTCTACTACTTTAATAACTTATTTAAAATGGATAAAGGAATTTCATCTGTTAGTGACTGGTCCTCTTTAGGGAGAGCATTTATGTATAGTAAATACAGAATGGTCTTCCCTTGGTGGAGCCTCAGCACACATGTCGGAGAAGCACATGACGGGTGGTCATACCTCGACCGCTGAGCTGGCACTTCTGAGGGGCTTTGATCTTGTCAGAAATATGAGGTGGTCAGCATAATAATCGGCAGAGGATTTCCTGAGTACAGTGACTGCAGGAGGGGAGAAGGGTAGCGGTGACTGTAAATATTCCAAAGACAGGAACGTGGGAGAATTCAGCTTCAGCAGGCAATATAACGTTCCCAGATTTTCTTTTCTTTGTGTCCCCTTCCATTTGAAAGCAAATATTTATACAGCTGGTCCCCTAAATGAATATCGCCACATTTTGTGTAGTTGCTTAGGTGTTGCTTAGGTGTTGCTTAGGAGTTGCTTAGGAGTTGCTTAGGAGTTGCTTAGGAGTTGCTTAGGAGTTGCTTAGGAGTTGCTTAGGAGTTGCTTAGGAGTTGCTTAGGAGTTGCTTAGGAGTTGCTTAGGAGTTGCTTAGGAGTTGCTTAGGAGTTGCTTAGGAGTTGCTTAGGAGTTGCTTAGGAGTTGCTTAGGAGTTGCTTAGGAGTTGCTTAGGTGTTGCTTAGGTAATCATTGTTGAGGTTATAACCTGTATAACCCAGCCATAATCCCTTGGATGGGAACTTGCCTTTTGAAGCAGACCCATCAGATTATTTTCTTAAGTCCATGCATGCTAAAGAGTCATTGTAACACTTCCTGGTATTACCTCAATCAGAGCTCTCTCAGGCAGGGAGCCATCTTTACTCGGGCATCATCTGGGGTCACCATCCATTTCCTAGATTGAGATGTTGGCTCAGATGACTTGATCATGTTAATTCTGGGGTCCTGGCTGTGTTCTCATCCTCCACAATCGAAGCAAACTGCATTGCATGAAGCTTGTCACCCAAAAAAAGTTTAGCAGCTTCTTTTGGGTGACATGCTTGACTCGATGCAGTGTGCTGCAAATTTATCGCGCAACAGAACTGCACTGCTTTTTTAGGTGCCATTTTAAAGGAATGGCATCTGAAACGTGTGTTATGTACACCTGGGCGTTAGGCAAGCATGGGAAGAATCACAGCTATTCTGCCCGTGATTCAAAATGCCCATGTGTGAATGCAGCCTAATGCAGCTGCTGTCCTACCGGCCAGATCACCAGGTGAAAAACGAATCCAATAATCAACTGCAATATTACATTTTTGGTTTAATACAAGGCTTGGTATTTGAGAGCTGCCATGCCTGCATTATGTTAGGGCTGATTCTCCTGTACTTTTTTTTTGGGGGGGGGAGGTGAAATGCAACCAGGTGCCACAGGGGTCCAGGAGGTGGGTCGGCCTCTATTGATCATTCACAAAGCATGAGCGTGGCCTGAATAATGGAAATGGCTTGTAAGATTTGACCGTGGTTTGACAAGAGCCTAAAGGTTGTGAATGGTACAACTATTAGGTTATAGGTGAACAGTCACTTTCCAGCACGCTGGTAAATTAAAGGTAAAGGGAGTAGAGTGCTTGTTGAGTGCTTTGTTCTTGCTGAGAAAACTGCCTGTGGCTCGCCTCTGCAGTTCTGATTTCCAGGTCAGTAAAAATGGTTAGACAATAAATAATTCCTTCCACGTGTACCGCTGCATAACAATGGCGAGGATTTGACAGCGGGAGGCTCTTTGAGAGTAAATAAAACCTCCGAAGGGATATATTTAGCCTCTATGAATATGGAGCACACTGTAAAAATTCCTCCTCCTTCATCAGGAACGATTCAGTGTTTTCCCAGCCAAGGGTAGTTTTTCTATCGAGGTAACTCTGACTTGCATCCATTGGCTCTGATGAAACTTATTAAAGGGTCAGCCAACCTAAAATTGGCATTTAAGTTTTGGCAGATGCTTCCTAGGGTGAAGCACAACTGAGAAAAATGTCAAATACTTTTTAGAGGCAGCTAGTACAGGTACCTGATTGATTTAAAAAAAAAAGTATATTCCCCAATAGTTTTATATACAGCTTTAAGAGAGGTTCAGCACTCTGAGCCAATGGGACTCTACTATCATGGTTCAGTACTAACAGCATGCTTACAGGAGGGGAGAGCCTTTGTCCAATCGGCAGACTGGAGATGGATTCGTCACTATTCTGTAATAAATATATAATATACACACACTATATTGTCAAATGTATTGGGATGCCTGCCTTTACAAGCACATGAACTTTAATGGCTTCCCACCCTTGTTCCGTAGGGTTCAATATTGGGTTGACCCACCCTTTTCAGCTATAAAAGCTTCAACTCTTCTGGGAAGGCTGTCCACAAGGTTTAGGAGTGTGTCTATGGGAATGTTTGACCATTCTTCCAAAAGCGCATTTGTGAGGTCAGGCACTGATGTTGGACAAGAAGACCTGGCTCGCAGTCTCTGCTCTAATTCATCCCAAAGGTGTGTTACATAGTTAGTCAGGTTGAAAAAAGACCATCAAGTTCAACCATAAGAAATAAAATGTCGTACTATCACATATACCCAATTCTATACCCACAGTTTATTCAGAGGAAAGCAAAAAAAAAAACAGCAAAGCATGATCCAATTTGCTACAGCAGGGGAAATTCCTTCCCGATCACCCCCCCCCCCCCCCCATGAGGCAATCTGATATTCCCCGGATCAACTTTACCTATAAATGTTAGTACCCAGTTATATTATGTATGTAGCACTGACCCCCGAAGGAGCTGATGGTTTGATTTGGGCCTGCACTCTACCGATAAACCTTGGCTCAATCCCATTGGCACAGCTGTAATGCAATACAATACAATGTAAGACAGTACAAAATACCTGTATTGTCACCCCAGGATCCACTGACTGCACCTGGCGGGAGAAAACAATACGCCACAACAACTGGATACTTAACCAGAGATATATTTTACTGTAGAATATGCAAAAAAGTGATTACAGTAATTGTGCGGTCATCCCAACATAAGACAACAGCACAATGGATTTCAATACAAACAATTTGAAAAAACTGTGTGTGTGTGTATATGTATATATATATTATCTATACCTGGGAGCTACCCCTACTGTATAAGCTATGTGTGAGATCTTACTTAAAGTACTTAGTCCTGGATCTTCTTTTCTTGGCTAGCTAAAGTGGCTTCTTGTGATTTGTAATCCACAGTTTTGTTGAGTTAAATTGAAGTGAAAATGCTCCTGGTGTAGCTGTAACAACTATTTTAACATAGCTTGAGACATCAAGGTAGATGGGCCTCAAGCCTTCTCAGTGTCAGTTGCTCTGCTCTTTCGTGGAACTATAATTTCCATTGAGGCCTGTATATGAGTCTAAGTGCATGTGAGATTTAATAAACTGTGGGCCGTGACCCGCTCACCCATTGGATAGAGGCTCGGTGTGGTAACTTTTGTCTGGTGACTGCAACTTGCTTCTCCGTCAGCTGGGCCAATCGCTACGTTCAGCTCCACTGGGTGGATCCCGTCCTCCGATGCTCGGATGAGTGTCTCTGGGTCTCTGCAATCTGGCCATGGTCTCCCCACAGGTCCTCTCAGGCAGGCACCACGATTCCAAGAGACCTAAAATGGCTGCTCCGGCTCCTTTTATCTCCCACCCAGCATGCACTGCTCAAGAAGGTGTTCATGGGTAGGTCACCAAACCTGGGTGAAAAAGGTCAGCCTCCTCCTCCCAAAACAGTCACTTCCTGTCTAGTCTTTTGTGCTTCTTTCAGGAAAAACATATCTGCATTACCAGTATTTGGTCACCAGATGGCTCCAAATACTCAAACATAGCAATGTCCATAGTGGTTTTATTAAAGTATACAAACACACATCAACAAGGGAGAATATCAGCGCTACATGTACATTTAGGAAAGTATCCAGGCCTTTCTTAAAGCAATCTACGGAGCTGGCCAGAACCACCTCTGAAGGGATCATATTCCACATTTTCACAGCTCTTACTGTGAAGAAACCGTTCCGTATTTGGAGATGAAATCTCTTTTCCTCCAGACATAGAGTGCTTCCTTGTCCTCAGTGTTGAGCGTAAAGTGAATAACTCAGAACTGGTGCCCAAAACTGAACTGCATATTCCAGATGAGGTCTTACTAATGATTTGTACAGGGGGGCAAAATGATCTCTCTCTCTCTCTCTCTCTCTCTCTCTCTCTCTCTCAATAAAAAACGGCCTGAGATTCGGCCGGGTGCATGGCAGTGGGTTCGACAGAAGTGGGCTGTTCAGCCAGCTTTGGTCAGACATGCATACCGAGACCAGATCCTGATAAGTGCGCTCAGCCAATGACTGAGTTATACACGGCTGCCAACAAGCATGTAGCTAACAAACGACTAATTGGCTGGGCTATGAGCTGCACAACCCCTGATCAGTATTTCATGAATATTCCACTAATGTGCCTTTTGAATTACTAATACTAAACAAGAATCTTGTCGATAGCCAGTCAGTTTTGTCTAAACCTTTCCAGTGGTTTCTTACATGGCATCACACAGATAGTCTGTCTGTCTTCCATAGCTGTGCCTTTGAAGATTTTTTTTTTTCTTTAATTTCAACCGCCCTGCGGCCTATTTTTCTTTGGATGCTTTTCGTAAACACAGGCTGCCAATGTGATCTCCGTCTAGTAATAATTAATCAGTTTTCCATGTAGTGCCGGATACCGGATCCTTGTACACAATGACTTTCTTACAGTATGGGAATAAAGGCCAGTGATTAGCATTACACATGGGTCCCATTTTCTCCCTCTTCATTTTGGTGATGGAGACAGTCTTCTGTTCCAGAATGGTTTCAGACAATGTAAAAACTTCTACATTGTGTGAATTAAGAGAAGTGCAGGATTTTAAAACAATCGGTAATAGTCGCCTATGGCTGCAGCATCAATCCAATGCTGCAGCTATTTCCTGTCAGCTCTAAGACCAAGAACCGAGTGATCACCGAGAACCGAGTGGTGCCTGTCGGTCACTGGCTCCTCTGCTCTGCCCCTTCAGCAGTTACTGGAGCACCAGGCTGTGAAGGGGACAGGAGCGTCTGGGTCAGGCTCTCAGCGGCTGTCTGTCAAACATCTGGGTGGATCTTGGCATTATGACCAGGATCCCTACAGAGCCTGGACTGGCTCTGTGACATTAGCCTACAGCAGGTTTAGGGATCTGTGCAGACCACTTGGGTTCCTCTGCACCAAACTCATCACACCACAAGGCTCGAAGACCTTCCCCACAGTAGTGGAAGAGCTTCCCCATCTGAATTCCACCAGGCTTGATAAGCTTCCCCAGATGATTTCCACAGGGCTGGAAGCGCTCCCCCCCAATGGTTTCCACAAAGCTGGAAGCGCTCCCCCCCCAATGGTTTCCACAAGGCTGGAAGCGCTCCCCCCAATGGTTTCCACAAGGCTGGAAGCCCTCCCCCCCAATGGTTTCCACAAGGCTGGAAGCGCTCCCCCCCCAATGGTTTCCACAAGGCTGGAAGCGCTCCCCCCCAATGGTTTCCACAAGGCTGGAAGCGCTCCCCCCAATGGTTTCCACAAGGCTGGAAGCGCTCCCCCCCAATGGTTTCCACAAGGCTGGAAGCGCTCCCCCCCAATGGTTTCCACAAGGCTGGAAGCGCTCCCCCCCAATGGTTTCCACAAGGCTGGAAGCGCTGAATGAATGAATAAATGAATGAAAAACTTATATAGCGCGGCACATGCGAACTAAATCGCCTCTGGGCGCTTGTTGTTTCTGTCTCTCTTGACATCAAAAGAGCAGAGTTTTAATCTGTCTTCTGAAGGTCAGGTGGTTTTCCTCCAACCGAATGCTGGTTGGTAAAGCGTTCCATAGTCTGGGACCCTGGAAAGCAAACCTTCTTTCTCCTTTGGACTTGTATCTGGCTTTGGGTACCTTGACCAGATTTTGGTCGGTGGATCGCAGAACGCGATTGGAATTGTGGGCTTCTATCTTTTCGCATAGATATTGCGGGGCCTTCCCATGGATGCACTTATGTGTCAGACAGAGTGCTTTGAAAGCAATTCTGTCCTTTACTGGCAACCAATGAAGGGATCTAAGTGAAGGTGAGATGGATTCCCAGGGTTTTTTCCCAGTCACAAGTCTGGCGGCCGTATTTTGAACGACTTGCAGACGAGCGATTTGGTACTTAGGGAGTCCGAGGTAAAGGGCATTTGCATAGTTCAATCTGGAGTTTACAATTGTTCCTACCACGACTGCTACGTCTTCTTTGGGAATAAATGGAGTAAGTCTGCGTAGTAGGCGCAGCAGATGGTGAGATCCGCTGACTACTGACCCTATTTGTGCGTCCATAGTCATGTAGGTGTCGAAGATGACCCCGAGACTTTTGACTTTGGCGCTAGGGGTGATGATCTGGCCCAAAATGGGCGGGGGTTTCCAAGTAGTTGTCAGTTGACTCTTGCGACTGGCATGAAACAGAAGAAGTTCTGTTTTGGAACTGTTGAGTTTAAGATAACTCTTAGTCATCCAGTTTTCTATCAAAGAGAGACAATTCTCTAAACTGAGATGATGATCCTTTCTGTTGCAGATGCGAAAATACAGTTGCGTGTCGTCTGCATATGAGTGATAAAGTAGGTCTTGGCTACTGATAATTTCGAAGAGAGGGCGAAGATAGATGTTGAAGAGCACCGGTGACAAAGGGGATCCTTGAGGGACTCCACATGACACCGTGCGTTTTTCAGAGGTGAAAGGTCCCAATTTCACTGTTTGTGATCGGTTTTCCAAAAAGGAGGAAAACCATGGTAGATCACCTTCTGCGACTCTGGCTACCTCAGCCAGCCGAGTCAATAAAAGTTTGTGGTCTACAGTGTCAAAGGCTGCGCTTAGGTCCAGCAGAACCAGGAGAGAGGATTCTCCTTCGTCTGCGGCCTCAAGAGCGTCATCCCATATTTTAAGTAATGCTGTTTCCGTTCCGTGTCCGGGACGGAAGCCTGATTGAAATGGATCAAGTAGGTTGTGGGTATCCAGATGCTGTTGCAGCTGTTGTACCACTACTTTTCCATTACCTTGGAGAGAACGTTAAGGCCTGTTATGGGACGACGGTGAGTTGGGTCCTTGGGATCCAGGGTGGGCTTTTTCAAGATGGGCGTGATTGTGCCCTCTTTCAGCCGGGAGGGCACTATGCCTTCCTTAAATGACTGGTTTATTAGCTGCATGATAGGTGGTGCCAGGATGTCGGCACATTCCTTCAGCAGTTTAGTGGGGATAATATCATTAGGCGCTGTGCTGTTTCGCAAAGTACCGATGATATTTTGAGTGGCCTCTATGGAGATGGGTTCCAGAGTGAACATCGTTGATTGTCGATGGTTTCTGTGGATGTTATGTGGTTGGTTGGGACGGGGGTTGAGAGGGGTATTGATTTGCCGAATGCTTTCCCGAATTCCCTCAATTTTATTAATGAAGAAATCCGATAGTTCATCGCAAAATTCTTGGGTGTCTGAATTGGGGGCTTCCAGGCAACCTGGGTTCATGGTCTGAGTGACCAACTTGAAGAGTTCGCGGGGGCGATTTAAAGCGCTATTGATAGCCACAGAAAAATTATGTTTCTTGGCTTTAAAGATTTCTTTATGGTATTTTCTTGTTAATTCCTTGTAGGTGATGAGGTTCTCCTCTGAAGCGATTCTTTTCCAAGCGGCTTCCGCTCTTCTGCGTTCTTGCTTCAGTAGTAACAGTTGGTTGTTGAACCAGCCGGACTTGTTTTTCTGGATGCGGGTTTTGCGTTTCGGTGCTACTAAGTCGGCTGACTGTAGTAGGGCTGCGTTTATGGCATCCAGTGTTTCTGAGGCTGTTAGAAGTGGTTGGATTATTTTTATTTTATTTCCCAAGGTAGATTTGAAGAGTTCCGAATGGAGCTTCTTATGAGATCTAGTCCAGTGTATTGTCACCGGCTTGGGTGTTTTTCTCAATGGGGGGATTTTGGGAATTATGAATTTAATTGCATGGTGATCTGTCCATGGCAATGGTTCATTTTCCATAATGCTTATTTTCAGATTTTGTCTGAAAATTAAGTCAAGCGTGTGACCTGAAACATGTGTGGGCCCACATACTAGTTGCTGTAGCCCTAATCCTTCCAGGTGGTCAATACAGGCGTCGGCAACAGGATCCTGAGAGCAGTTTGCCCAGAGATTGAAGTCCCCGAGCAGCAAAAGGTGTTTGCTGTTAAGGGTATAAGTGGAAATAAACTCCGTCAATGATGTGAGTAGCTGCGATTTTGGCCCGGGTGGCCTATAGCAGAGAAGAATGTGGACGGTCTCCTGGGGGTTTGCTTGCAGTTGCAGGGTAAGGGTTTCCATAAATGGAAGAGGATTTTGAAGGACTGGTTTGGTGATCGCAAGATGAATCCTGTGGATCACCGCCAGGCCTCCACCTCTTTGCCCTATTCTGTTTTCCGTTATAATACGGTAGTTTTCTGGCACCAGTTCTCCTAGAATGGTGTTACAGTCGGCTGTGAGCCAGCTTTCCGTAATAAAGAGGCAGTCTCCCCCCAATGGTTTCCACAAGGCTGGAAGCGCTCCCCCCCAATGGTTTCCACAAGGCTGGAAGCGCTCCCCCCAATGGTTTCCACAAGGCTGGAAGCGCTCCCCCCAATGGTTTCCACAAGGCTGGAAGCGCTCCCCCCCCAATGGTTTCCACAAGGCTGGAAGCGCTCCCCCCCAATGGTTTCCACAAGGCTGGAAGCGCTCCCCCCAATGGTTTCCACAAGGCTGGAAGCGCTCCCCCCCAATGGTTTCCACAAGGCTGGAAGCGCTCCCCCCCCCAATGGTTTCCACAAGGCTGGAAGCGCTCCCCCCCAATGGTTTCCACAAGGCTGGAAGCGCTCCCCCCCCCAATGGTTTCCACAAGGCTGGAAGCGCTCCCCCCCCCAATGGTTTCCACAAGGCTGGAAGCGCTCCCCCCCCCCAATGGTTTCCACAAGGCTGGAAGCGCTCCCCCCCCCCAATGGTTTCCACAAGGCTGGAAGCGCTCCCCCCCCCCAATGGTTTCCACAAGGCTGGAAGCGCTCCCCCCCAATGGTTTCCACAAGGCTGGAAGCGCTCCCCCCAATGGTTTCCACAAGGCTGGAAGCGCTCCCCCCCCCCCAATGGTTTCCACAAGGCTGGAAGCGCTCCCCCCCCCCCCCCCCCAATGGTTTCCACAAGCGCTCCCCCCCCCCCCCCAATGGCTGGAAGCGCTCCCCCCCCCCCCCAATGGTTTCCACAAGGCTGGAAGCGCTCCCCCCCCCCCCCCCCCCCCCCAATGGTTTCCACAAGGCTGGAAGCGCTCCCCCCCAATGGTTTCCACAAGGCTGGAAGCGCTCCCCCCAATGGTTTCCACAAGGCTGGAAGCGCTCCCCCCCCCCAATGGTTTCCACAAGGCTGGAAGCGCTCCCCCCCAATGGTTTCCACAAGGCTGGAAGCGCTCCCCCCCCCAATGGTTTCCACAAGGCTGGAAGCGCTCCCCCCCCCCCAATGGTCCCCCCCCCAATTCCACAAGGCTGGAAGCGCTCCCCCCCCCCAATGGTTTCCACAAGGCTGGAAGCGCTCCCCCCCCCCCAATCCCCCCCCCCCCAATGGTTTCCACAAGGCTGGAAGCGCTCCCCCCCCCCAATGGTTTCCACAAGGCTGGAAGCGCTCCCCCCCCCAATGGTTTCCACAAGGCTGGAAGCGCTCCCCCCCAATGGTTTCCACAAGGCTGGAAGCGCTCCCCCCCAATGGTTTCCACAAGGCTGGAAGCGCTCCCCCCAATGGTTTCCAATGGTCCCCCCCCAATTCCACAAGGCTGGAAGCGCTCCCCCCCCCCCCAATGGTTTCCACAAGGCTGGAAGCGCTCCCCCCCCCCAATGGTTTCCACAAGGCTGGAAGCGCTCCCCCCCCCCCCCAATGGTTTCCACAAGGCTGGAAGCGCTCCCCCCAATGGTTTCCACAAGGCTGGAAGCGCTCCCCCTCAATGGTTTCCACAAGGCTGGAAGCGCTCCCCCCCCCAATGGTTTCCACAAGGCTGGAAGCGCTCCCCCCCCCAATGGTTTCCACAAGGCTGGAAGCGCCCCCCCCCCCAATGGTTTCCACAAGGCTGGAAGCGCTCCCCCCCCCCCCAATGGTTTCCACAAGGCTGGAAGCGCTCCCCCCCCCCAGTGGTGTCCACAAGGCTGGAAGCGCTCCCCCCAGTGGTTTCCACAAGGCTGGAAGCGCTCCCCCCCAGTGGTTTCCACAAGGCTGGAAGCGCTCCCCCCAGTGGTTTCCACAAGGCTGGAAGCGCTTCCCCCCCCCAATGGTTCCCCCCCCCAATCCACAAGGCTGGAAGCGCTCCCCCCCCCCAATGGTTTCCACAAGGCTGGAAGCGCTCCCCCCCCCAATGGTTTCCACAAGGCTGGAAGCGCTCCCCCCCCCAATGGTTTCCACAAGGCTGGAAGCGCTCCCCCCCCCCCAATGGTTTTCACAAGGCTGGAAGCGCTCCCCCCCCAGTGGTTTCCACAAGGCTGGAAGCGCTCCCCCCCAGTGGTTTCCACAAGGCTGGAAGCGCTCCCCCCCAATGGTTTCCACAAGGCTGGAAGCGCTTCCCCCCCGCCAATGGTTTCCACAAGGATGGAAGCGCCCCCCAAATGGTTTCCGTAAGGCTGGAAGCGCCCCCCCAAATGGTTTCCATAAGGCTGGAAGCGCTTCCCACAAGTCCTGAAGAGCTTAATTGTCCTAATGTCTTGGTGTGCTGTAGTATTAACAGAAACTTTCACTGAAATCGCCTTAGCCCAATAAATTGGAGGGCTGCCCATTTACTTTTAGTTATAAGCCTTAATTCACTTTAGGGCCCTTTCACACGGGGTGGATCAGTAATGATCTACCCCGCGAACCCCTGCCTGCTCAGTGGGAATCGCTCCGTTGGTCCCTGCTGAGCCGGCAGATGACAGTGCGGTCCCCATCCATCTGCAGAATCGGAGGAATGCGGAACCGGGCGAGTTTGGGTGTCAACGGATGTTCATCCGCTGACACCCGCGATCTCATAGGGACCAATGTATGTCCCTTTTTCATCCACACACACGGATGGATGAAAAAGCGGACATACGGTCCCGTCGTGTGAAAGGGCCCTAAAGAACTTGGAACAAAATCCGCCTTAAAAAAATGATTGGCCTGCTCTGAGCTTGCTAGCTGGCAAGTAGTACATTTTAATTTTATTATGCTGTATTTTATAATTACCTGACTAAAGTCTTTTTTTTTTTTTTATTATTATTTTGTAGTTCCAACCATAGTAAAACGTATACCATAAAAAATAATACTGTCCCATAGCTAAACTCTGGTCAGGTAAGGGTTTATCCTTCATGCAGTAATGATGATAAATGTGATGTGTACAGTTGCTCGTGCAGATTATAATGCCGGCAAAAACACATTTGCGATAACAATTAGATATGCGTTTTCCATTGTGAAATGCCATCTGCAGAAGATCTATACTGTATCTCCATAAATGTTGCTTTCCATAAGGGAAAACATTTCCTAAAATAAATATTTCATCTTTTTTTATTTTTCTGTCCTCTCGAATGAAAGGAAGCAATTTGCATTTGCAATTTCCAGTATCTGTCAGCTAAATTACTGTGTTCAGCTCTGCAGATAATCGCTCCGCGCTGTGCCTGCAGTTCACTTCTTTTACTGATGCTTAAAGAAGTCTTCCATATTTCTATATTATAAATGAAGATGATTGCAATAAGCGTATATTGATTGATTTGCGCAAAAGTTATAGCGTCTACAAATAAGGGCTAGATATTTTTTTACTAGTTATGGCGGCAATCTGTAATTTTTTTCGTGACTGCGATATTGCAGCGGACACTTTGACACTATTTTGCGACCATTGTCGTTTATACAGTGATCAGTGCTATAAAAATGCACTGATTACTGTGTAAATGACACTGGCAGGGAAGGGGTTAAACACTAGGGGGCGATCAAGGGGTTAAAGGATCACTAAAAGAAATGATTTTTTAGCTAAATAGCTTACTTTACCTTACTGCAGTGCTGGTTTCATGTCCTCATTGTTTTTGCTTTGAAGTTGCTGTAATCCTGCGCTGTTCTCCACACTTCCTGCTTGTCTGTTTCCTTATAACCACAGTGCTGGAAGCTTTCTCACGGTGGTCTAAGCTGTCATTACTGTGTGTCTAAAACTTCCCAGAACCAATCGGATTCATTTTAAAAACAAAACACTGCCCTGGATTTGTTTGTTTTTGTTCTGTGTGTCTATTTTTACTTCGCAGAAACATGAAGCCAGTTCAAAAGTGAAACTAACCTGCAGGCACATTATATGATTGATTTGTATCTATTTTTAATCATTTTGAAAAGGAATCGGTTAACTTTTATGTCTCTATACCCTGTAAACAGTCATTTCAGCAAAAACATTTTTTTCCTTTAGTGACCCTTTAAGTGTGTCCTATGGAGTGATTCTAATTTTTTACAATTATCTGGCGCTTGGAGCACTATTCCACCAACAAACACAACACAAATGCCACCTACAGGCATCATTCCCTCTATTCTTCCCACTGATGCCAACAATAGGGCACATTTTCTTCCAATAAAACCAATGATGCCAGGGCATTTTCTACTGGGCACAGTCTGCCCCCACCAAAAAAAATCCTGAAGGACAGTAATCCAGCCCTTTGCTTGGAAAGTTTGGAAACCCCTGCTTTAGGGTAGTGCCATGTAATGCAGCAGAGGTGCCAAAATGTTCCTGGTCTATAGATGGCCTTGGGCACAACACTGCTGTAAGGAGAGGTTATCTGAGCAATTGTAGATTTCCTTCCAGCTTTAACAGATCCCTCCATTCTCCTGGGTCCTTTTTGAATGTCCAACCAAATCCCAGAAGGCTGGCACTTAGATTAACAATCTAAGAAATTTGTCATCTAAGAAATTTGGCGGATGTGAAGATATCTTGAGTCGCTGTGTGTTGCAGCAACGCAAAGATTTCATGAACTGGTGTCGGTCTAAGTAGTTATAACCTCCATTCCTTTACAAGAGCTTTTGGTTTTACATTTTATTTCTCCTTTTTTATTAGTCAACCCTAAAAAAAATCCCTAAGAACGTTGCTATTCCAAACACCAAACTACATTTTTTAATCAATGATGGGGATGGAGGCAGTTACCCCTTTGGTTCTTGCCTCATTTAAAGTCCCAAAAACGTCCTTTTCTTTCTTTTAACAAACTAAACTAAATAATTCTACCCTTTCATTTTTGAAACCAGAAGCCCCAATGGATTGATCAATACCCCCGATCTTTACAAATGTGTCCCGAACATCCCTACAGTATGAAACCTTAAGGCTGGGTTCACACTAGTGCGGTGCGAATTTCAGCTCTCTTATCTCTGCAGAGAGATAAAATAAGTGTTCAGCCGATCCATTGCGTTTTTGCTGCAGATTAGCTGCGAATTTGGAGACCTGGGAGAGGGGAGGGGGAGGGAGGAAGTGTATTGAGCTGAATGAGAGGAATCCTGAAGAGAAATGAACACATCTGCGTATCTGCTGCGTACCCATAGAAGATAATGGGCCTGCGAATCGGCTGCGTACCCATAGAAGATAATGGGCCTGAATTCGCACCTGAGCCGCACCGCAGGGCCTTAAAGACGCACACGTTTTTTCTGCAATGTGCAGTGCGAATGCATCACACATATGTGAACCAGCCTCATTGAAAACAATGTATTTAGAAATGTTCTGCGTATTGGATGCGGTTTAAGTAAAATTTGCCAAAAAATTTATGTCTGCAAGGTAGACACAGAATAGTGTAATGATTCTGTTAAAAAAACGAGTAAATACCTATTAAATTCCTTCATCTATATCACCTCCGGCGTTCTAGTTTCTGTTCTCTCATTCACTTCCTGGTTTGCATCACAAACTACATTTCCCAGGATGCATTGCGGCACGCCCAGTAATTCACACCTCCTTAAAGTCTCCAAGTAGAGAGCGTCCTGCCGCACAGATGAAGTTCCCAGGAGGGGGCGAGCACGTCACTGACCACCGCAGTAAAGCCTCCCTTCATGGTGGTGAGTAACAATCAGACAAGCAGGAAGTGAACAGAACAGAGAAGAAATAGAGCAACTTCTGAGCAAAAACAAACACTGAGGAAGTGAAAAGAGGAATGTCTGCAGGTAAAGGATGCTTATTATGAAACTTTTTTTTTCCCCTTTTAAGAACCAGTAAGAAAAGTTCAGTCCTTTAATTGCCATATTAGCTGGCAGTTTAGTGCCAATCCCCAGTAGGTATACAGATTCATGCGCACGTATTTTGGTGGACTTACTGGTATGTCATTAAACTTTAACCACCTTGTGGAACACATTTTTTCCAGCATGGAATCGGTCCATGCATACCGTTTTGGGCTTTGAGCCTCCATTAATGAATTGAATGACACAAGTGTATGCAAATTGATTTTGCTTTATCATTACATTAGCTGCTTCACCTGCTGTGGAAACTTTCCAAGGGTCATAGACTAATGTGCATCCCGCTTGGTATATCTATTGGCTTGCCATTACCTATTCTTAACTTTGTTTTATATTCATCGCACAGAACGACTGCATATGCATTATTTCTGCAACCTGTGGTTTAATTAGAAGATGAGATTGTGGAGTGTAGTGATTCCAGACAAAGTAGTCAACTTGGATCTAGTTTCATATTTTTTTTTATAAGAATATTGATATCCCGCGCTTGTTGGGTATACCAGCACGCTACACCAGGAACTTGGCACAGGAACAGTTGTAGATTCCAAATGCTGGCAGACAAGTCCTGTTCAGCATTGTGAATTATATCATTAGAGACCGTGGCTCTGAGGTATGGACTACTCAGGGCTAAGATGTTGTCTACGAGACATGACATTTTAAAGGGTCACTAAAGGAAAACATTTTACAGGGTATAGAGATATAAAAGTTAACTGATTCCTTTAAAAAAATTATTAAAAATAGATAAAAATCAATCATATAATGTGCCTCTAGTTTCACTTTCATTTTTAAAATGGTTTCATGTTTCTGTTAAGTAGAATAGACACAAAGAACAAAAACAAACAAATCCAGGGCTGTGTTTTGTTTTTAAAATGAATCTGATTGGTTCTGAGGAGTTTTAGACACACAGCTTAGACACACAGTGAAAATCTGCCATGAGTTTTTTCATAAGGAGCCAGACAACCAGGAAGTGTGGCGATCAGAGAAGTATTACAGCCACTTCAAAGCAAAAATGAACAATGAGAACAGCACTGCATTAAGGTAAAGGAAGCTATTTTAGCTAAAATAAAAAAATTCTTTTTGTGATCCTTTAATCCTGGAATGGACTGTAACAAATATGTTTGTGCAAGAAATTTTTGTTATGGTGGAGAATCCACTTGTCACTTGAGTTTCAGTCTTTTCCTCTGAACCGATTCCTGTAACCTTTTCCGAATTTACAAGTAACACGTTTGGTTGACTGTCGTACCATGAGCTCTTGATGAACTACACCCATGTGATTAAAAAAACACCCGAGCATGAGGGTTACAGGGTTTGCGCTCTATCCACATTTGCACCTTGTGCTTTTGGCTGCCCACTTCTTGCATCATAGTGGACATCTACCTGCCCCTTCTTAAACAACTTATGTCATTCATAACCATTGATTTCTTCATGGAGTGTTCACCATAAGCCTGTTGTAACAGAGCTAAAGTTTCGCTCGTACATATACCAATTTTCACACAAAGTTTGATAGTAATACATTGCTCTAGATTCCGGTCACTCGTTTTTCACCACGTACATGTATGTTCTACCACCCTGTAAAAACTGAGTCAACTGGTCTGTGACCCAGACGACTGCAAGTTAGAACTTGCCAGAACACTGGAGTGCAAATGATTGTGTGACTCGCCACCATAGTGCTGTGCCTCGGGCATTCCTGGAATTAAATTGTTAAGCCTCGTATATGGTCACATTCCTGGTGGTGTAAACACGTATTTGCATCAGTACAGTGTGTGTTAATGTCAAGCTGTCACATATATGCTTTCACTGAGTTTGTGCTGAGGATATCCCTGCAGTGACGGAGCTGCCATTGACCCCTACCGGTTACTGTTTACAGTCGGGAACTGGTGAGACAGGCTCTTGATCATGTGGCCACTGTGACAGCCAGTGATAGTGATGACATGATCGGGAAGTCCACCTGCAACTTCGAGCATACAGAATCCCTAAAGGACTGGAGGCAAGGGGCTATGATGGACGACAGATCTTGATAGCTATTTCTAGAAAAAATAATAAAAAATAATAAAAAAATGGTGTTAAATCACATATAGGACACAGAAGACATTCTGTGTCCTATATGTGATTTAACACCATTTTTTTATTATTTTTTCTAGAAATAGCTATCAAGATCTGAAACGCCTCATATATTGATGGGGCCCCAGAGTTTTATGTGTTTTTTTTTGCTTTATGCTAATACACATTATGAACTTATTTTATGATGTGTGACCATGCTCCCAGATCTCAAGTTTACAACACTTGATGAATATAGTTTTGTGTGTGTGTATATGCTGGCTTGCATTGTTAAGCTGGCCATACTATGGAACGCTTTACCAACCAGCATTCGGTTGGAGGAGAACCACTTGGCCTTTAGAGGAAAGATCAAAACTCATCTCTTTTGATATCAAAGGTGAAAGGAACAACGAGCGCCCAGAGGCGATTTAGTTTGCATGTGCTGCGCTATATAAGTTCTTCACTCACTCACTCATACACTGGTAGATTTTTGAACAATCGAAAAATGTGTTTGCAGATTCGAAGAGTGGATAAATGCCGTTTGAAAGTAGTTCAAAAAAATGTTTGCTTTTAACTACTTGCCGACCGCCAGCCGTCATATTACTGCGGGACGATGGCACTGTTTCGCGAGAGCACGTAGCTCTACGTCCTCTCTTTTGCGGCCACTAGGGGGTGCGTGCGCACCGCCAGCGGCCGGCGCGCACGCCCTCGAGTCCGGCGGGTACGATTGCCACCGGACACATGCGATCGCTCGTTACAGAGCGAGGAACGGGAGCTTTGTGTGTAAACACAAAGCTCTCATTCCTGTCAGCGGGGGAAAAGATCAGTGATTTCCCCTAGTGAGTCCACCCCCCATACAGTTAGAACACAAACAGGAACGCACTTAACCCCTTCCCTGCTCCTTAGTGTTAACCCCTTCACTGCCAATGGCATTTTTATAGTAATACAATGCATTTTTATAGCATTGATCGCTATAAAAATGCCAATGGTCCCAAAAATGTGTCAAACGTGTCCGATGTGTCTGCCATAATATCGCAGTACCGAAAAAAAACACTGATCGCCGCCATTACTAGTAAAATAAAAATATTAATAAAAATGCCATAAAACTACCCCCTTTTTTGTAAACGCTATAAATTTTGCGCAAACCAATCAATAAACGCTAATTGCGATTTTTTTTTTTTTTTTTTACGAAAAATATGTAGAAGATTACGTATCGGCCTAAACTGAGGAAAAAAAAATTTTTTTTATATCTTTTTTGGGGATATTTATTATAGCAAAATGTAAAAAATATTGCATTTTTTTCAAAATAGTCTCTATTTTTGTTCATAGCGCAAAAAATAAAAACCGCAGAGATGATCAAATACCACCAAAAGAAAGCTCTATTTGTGGGATAAAAAGGACGCCAATTTTAATTGGGAGCCACGTCGCACGACCGCGCAATTGTCAGTTAAAGCGATGCACAGCCAAATCACAAGAAGTGCTCTGGTCTTTGGACAGCAATATGGTCTGGGGCTAAAGTGGTTAAAGTTCGATTTTATTAATGTAATTTCCCAAATGAAAGCCACATATACCGCTTGCCATGTCTTCATTTTGAGAAATTTGCCATTTGGTGCCTTTGAATTTTTTTCTCACTGTGGTCGATCTGACCGCACTAATGATTAGAGAGTTGAATGTTCCTAAAATTGTAAAATTTTCGATTGATATTCTACTGGCATGTACCCAGCTTCAGAGGATAGATGGGTGGGGTAGTAGTAATTAGATGAGCTTACATGTTGGAGACCACTCACTGTGATGGTCACCAGTGACACAGCGTATGTAGAACCACAAGGTCTAAAAATTTTTACCCCCTTCTCCTATTTGGGGACAATGTGAAACTAATGTGGGGTATATAACACAATGGCGCCCATCTACACACTGCCTTGGAAAATAACTCCTCTTCGTAAAACATGGCTTCAGTAGGGGCTGTAACTTCATTATATTACCTACGCTTTGGCAGGCACTATGTTTTCTATGTTTGAGAATTTTCTATTTTGCATAAAACAACTTCCAGAGCTTATGTTGAACGGTGCGATTTTTAGGGATTGAATTACTGTAAAGAAAACCAATGATTGATATCTTCTGAGCTGCATAGTCTTGTGGCTTGCATAGTCTTGTGGCTGACATCTACAATCGACTCTTTCCTAGCTGGGTCCTACAAAAAAAGTGTGGATTGTCTTTTTTTTTTTTGTAGCGCCATCGTTTTCCATGGGGTGGTAAATGAAGAATGGTCCATGTATTTAGTTGTTGGCGTGGTGCCTGTGTTGGCCCTTGTGGTCAGAAAATGTAATTGGACATCCGATTTGGTTTCTACTAGTCTTTGGAAAATGGATGGATCAGTGTGCTATTGACGTTCACATACATGTAACGGCAGATAATGTGACAGTCGTCAGCCTGGATAATAAATTGTGTTTGGGAAAGCCAGGAGATATTATTACATGTGTATCAGGTAACGTTCTCTCTCTATCGGAATGTCCTACTCTCTCTGTACCGGGACTTGTTCTTTGTGGCTGACCTGGATATCCTGTGTCGTCTTTTCTTCTCCATGTTACCAATGTCTCAGTCTGTCCCAGCATCACTTTCACTGCTTTTCTTTGAACAAGCAAATGATTCCCTCTCTGAAAATAAACCTGTCATGTATATAAAGCCACCCAAGGAATAAATAGGAGTGAGGAAAAAACATGTTGACTATAGTGTCTGTGTGTGTGTTAGTGTGTATGTATATATTTGTTTTCCTGTTTTCCTTTTTTTTTTTTCTTTTTCTCCTTTTTTTTAAATGTATTTTCTATCTCTCTAAACATTTTATTTTTTTTACTTTCTGTAACCATTTTGGATCAATTTAAATGTAAAATGGTGCTCTTAGACTGTACTGTGAATTTTAAAGATAAATTTAAATAAATGAGGGCTAATTCACACAATGTGCAGTGACAGGTGTTTGACAAACGTCTGTCCCCGCAAGGACACGGAGGATACTATTCCTGTTCATCTCATTCACACTGCAACACAGTCTAGGCCTGCACTAAAATGCAGACATAGTTGCAGAGTAGGTGAGGTTGAAAAAACAAAAGTCCATCAAGTCCAACCCATGTGTGGGATTATATGTTGTATATCCCTGTATGTTACGGTCATTAAGGTGCTTATCTAATAGTTTCTTGAAACAATTGATGCACCCCCCCCCGCTAAGACCACCGCATGTGGAAGGGAATTCCATATCCTTGCCACTCTTACAGTAAAGAACCCTCTACATAGTTTACGGTTAAACCTCTTTTCTTCTAATTTTAGTGAGTGGCCGCGTGTCTTGTTAAATTCCCTACCGCAAAAGTTTTATCCCTATTGTAGGGTCACCAGTATGGTATTTGTAAATTGAAATCATATCGCCTCTCAAGCGTCTTTTTCAGAGAGAATAAGTTCAGTGCTCACAACCTTTCCTCATAACTAATATCCTCCAGACCCTTTATTAGCTTTGTTGCCCTTCTCTGGACCCTTTCCATTTCCAGTCAGTAGTGTATTTAGGTTTTGTGCTGCCCTAGGCCTGACTAAACTCGTGCACCCTCTAATTTAAATATGACCCACCCCTTCCTGTCAAAGCCACAACCCTTGCTGTTTAAGACCCGCCCTAAAATTTTCGAGTGGGGACACTAGTTCTGAGGGCCTGGGGGGGGGGGGCGCAATGGATTCTCTTAGTTTGCATAGATTTCCTCTCACTTCCTGTTTGGCTATGGGGCAGGAAGTGAAGGGAAATCTCTGCAATTGGACAGGGATGCTAAGAAAATAAACCGACAGGGGCTAAAAACAATGGTCTGGCAATTACTTGACTGAGTTCCCCAAGTACCCTCGGGTGCAAGCCATCTGGTCCTGGTGATTTATTAATGTTAAGTTTCCCAATTCTGTCCTCTGTTAACCATGGAGGTGCTTTCTGTGATGTGTCATGATAGACACTGCAGTTTTGATTACTGAAGCCCCCCGATTCCCTCGTGAAGACTGAGGAGAAAAACAATTTCAATACCTTCGCCATCTCCCATCCTTTGTTCCTCATTCTTTATGGTGCCAATATGGTCTGTCCTCCCTGTTTACATAAAGAATTTCTTGGGATTTATTTTGCTCTCTGTGTCTTTCATGTTCTATCTTTGCCACCCTAATTGCACCCTTTCATTTCTTATTGCATTCTTTATAAAGTCCAAATGCTGATGATGATCCCTCATCCTTGTATTTTTTAAAGGCCTTCTCTTTTGCGTTTGCTGTATGCTGCATTTTATTGTCGTGCACCTACAGAATTGCATGGCAGCATGCTGCTGTATAGTCCTGTGAATGATGTTTACGTTTTGTGCACTCCAGATAAAGTTTGTACAAAAAAAAGTAACCGTGTTTTGACTCATGCACCACACTGCCCCCTACCACAGCCAGCAACGGACTGCTGCCAGAACAGTAAAACGTACCTAGGGGGGTGTATAGTATGCCTGTGAAGTAGCGCATGTTTCCCGTGCTTAGAACTGTCTCTGCACAAAGTGTAATCTCTGAAGAAAAAAAGTAATTTAAAATCACTCGTGGCTATAATGAATTGTCGGCTCCCGGCAATTCAGAGAAAAGAGCATGCAACCTGGCCAGCCGCAGGAAAAGAGGGGGGGCCAAGAGAGTGCCCACCCTCCCTCCTGAACAGTAGCAGGCTACATGCCCTCAACATTGGGTGGATGCTTTGAGGGTCTATGACCCCTCAAAGCACCATGTTGACGGGGACATGGGCCTCATCCTCACAACCCTTGCCCGGTGGTTGTGGGGTTCTGCGGGCAGGGGGCTTATCGGAATCAGGAAGACGCCTTTAACAAAGGGGACCCCCAAATCCTGCCCCCCCTTATGTGAATTGGTAATGGGGTACATTGTACCTCTACCATTTCACTAAGAAAGTGTTAAGAATTGTAAAAATATACACACTGTGGAAAAAGTCCTTTTTATTAAAAAATAAATAAAATATCCAGCGGTGGTAATCCACTCTCGGTCCCCGCTCCAACGTTGTCAGTATCCTGCGACAGGTGATCTCCTCTCCACTGGGATGCAGCGATGAGAAAATCTCTTCATCCAGGTCCCGGGATGCAGAGCGCACTCATCGCCGGCCCCCTGTCTCCACCGGAAACAGCCTGGCGAATAACGCAGCTTGAGCCAGTGACGGCTCTTGTATAGGTGAGGCGGGGCCACCCATCACGTGACTCCGTCCCCCTCTGACGCACCCCCTGACTACGTCACTGGGGAAGCCCATGCTCTCCCCTGCATCAGAGGGGGAAGGGGTCACGTGACAGGTGGCCCCGCCTCACCTATATAAGAGCTGTCACTGGCTCAAGCCGCGTCATTTGCCGGGCTGTCTACGGTGGAGACAGACAGCCTGCGATGCGTGTGTTTTGGATCCCGACCTGGATAAAAAGATCTCATCGCTGGACCCCGGCAGAGAGATCACCCGTCGCAGGATACTGACAACGTTGGAGCAGGGACCGAGGGTGGATTGCCACCGCTGGATTTTTTTATAAAGGACTTTTTCCCTGGTGTGTGTTTTATTTTTACAATTCTTTACACTTTCTTAGTGAAATGGTAGAGGTACAATGTACCCCATTACCAATTCACATGGGGGATCTGGGGGTCCCCTTTGTAAATGGGTCTTCAAGATTCCGATAAGCCCCCCGCCCGCAGACCCCCACAACCACCGGGCAAGGGTTGTGGGGATGAGGCCCTTGTCCCAATCAACATGGGGACATGGTGCTTTGAGGTGTCACAGACCCCCAAAGAATCCTCCCAATGTTGAGGGCATGTGGCCTAGTACAGTTTAGGAGGGGGGCGCGCTCTCTCCCCCTCTTTTCCTGCGGCCGGCCAGGTTGCGTGCTAGGATAAGGGATCTGGTGTGGATTTTTGGGGGAACTCCACGCCATTTAAAAAAATGAATTGGGGTGGAGTTCCCCTTAAAATCCAGACCAGACCTAAAGGGTCTGGAATGGATATTTAGGGGGAACCCCACATCATTTTTTTTAATTGAAGGCGGGGGTTCCCCTTAATATCCATACCAGACCTGAATTTGGGGGGACCCCCACGCTTTTTTTTTTTTTTAATGAATGACTTTTCTCTGAATAGCTGGGAGCCGACAATTCATTATAGCCATGAGTGATTTTAAATTACTTTTTCTTTATCGTACATCACGGGACACAGAGCGCATAGCCATTACACTTGGGTTATATGGGTACCTTCAGGTGTGGACACTGGTGTAATCAATTTCACAGGAAGTTTCCTCCCTATATAACCCCCTCCCACTGGGAGTGCTTCAGTTTTTTCGCCAGTGTCTTAGGTGTTGGTCACGTCTAGCTGTCCCTCGGAGGTCTCGGGACCCAGGATAGCTAGCCGGATCCGTCCGAAGTGCTTCAAAGCCAAGGTGTACGGTACCCGGCCCTGCTGGAGTGGGGTTTTGCCTATAATGCCTCTCCTTGGAGGGCTGGATTCTGGGCTCCAGTGCCTTAGTCTCTTCCAAGAACTAAACGCTACTGATGCCAGGATGCTATATAGGTCCAGGGGTGTGGGTTCCTTAACACAGGACCCCGGTCCCTGAAGGTCCAAGACAATACCCACGGAGATGGGGGAAGGCTGGGCCTCTTGCATTTTGCAATACCCTGCGGCGTGGAGCAGGTAAGAGGGAACCTGCGGGACTTGGTTCGACAGTAGGTATCCCCCTGGGGGTTCTGGGTTGGCTAATGGTATGCTTGTGCATCAGCCACTATCTCCACTATGTCTTTTGAGGCAGGATGGAATGTACTAATGTTTACCCAGATAACATGTAGATATATATATGCTTTTAAAGATATGTATTTTGCTACTCCCCACAGATTTGCCTGTTCCATGGGTGGAACTGCATACAGATGTGCGTAGTTCAAAGCTAATCATTGGAGTTTGTTATAGACCACCCAATGTTAATGAGGAGGTGGAGACTCAGCTCCTTGCACAGATGGAAAGGGCTGCAAGGGCAGGGACGGTGATAATAATGGGGGATTTTAACTACCCAGAAATTGACTGGAATAATGGAATTTCTGGGACAGTTAAAGGACAAAAATTTAAAAACCTATTGCAGGACAATTTTATGGTCCAGTTTATTGAGGCCCCAACTAGGAATGATGCTCTGTTGGACCTGGTAATCTCAAACCATGCAGAGCTCATTACTAATGTTCAGATAAAGGAACACCTGGGTAGCAGTGATCATAACATGATTTCGTTTAATGTAAACTATAAGCAAGAAATACATACAGGAAAGATAAAAACACTTAATTTCAAGAGAGCAAATTTTCAAAGCATGAGGACTGCTCTCCAGGGCTTGGACTGGGAGGGAATATTGGCACCGATGAACACAGAACAGAAATGGGAATTCTTCAAAAAGACTCTTTGGAACCTCACTGCAAAGTATATTCCCATGGGCAATAAGTTTAAAAGGCTACAGATAAAACCTATGTGGCTCACGGTTAAAGTTAAAAAAGCTATAAACAATAAGAAAATAGCTTTTAAAAAATATAAAAATGAAGGAACACTAGTGTCGTTTAAATGTTACAAAGAATATAATAGAATATGTAAAAAGGAAATCAAGGATGCAAAAATTCAAAATGAACGACAGATTGCAAAAGATAGTAGGACAAACCCCAAAAAATTCTTTAAATATATTAATAGTAAAAAGGTCAAGTCTGAGCATGTAGGCCCTTTACAAAATAATCTAGAGTGGGTGACTGAGGACATAGAGAAGGCAAATTTATTAAATGCTTTCTTCAGCTCTGTGTATACAATGGAGAATGGGGGAGCTCATGTCGATATAGGGGGTGGGAGTGACACAGCCATAAATCCACAATGGCTCAAAAGTGATATGGTCCAGAAATATTTAGACAGAATAAAGGTGGATAAAGCACCTGGACCAGATGGCATCCACCCACGGATCCTAAAAGAATTGAGCTCTGAAATTTCAAAGCCACTGTATCTAATATTTAGGGACTCATTAAGGACAGGAATAGTACCACTGGATTGGCATAAAGCCAATGTGGTGCCCATATTTAAAAAGGGAACAAAGTCTTTACCTAGTAACTATAGACCTGTTAGTTTAACTTCTATAGTTGGAAAGATACTGGAACGTTTAATAAAAGACCACATGGATGAGTTCTTGCTGGAAACAAACTATTTAAGCAGCAGACAGCATGGATTCATGAAGGACAGAAGTTGTCAGACAAACCTGATTTCCTTTTATGAAGAGGTAAGTAAAACCCTGGACAGAGGCGTGGCAGTGGACGTGGTATACTTGGATTTTGCAAAAGCGTTCGATACAGTTCCCCACACACGGCTCATGTGTAAGGTAAGGTCTACAGGATTAGATATATCAGTTTGTAAATGGATAGAAAACTGGCTGAAAGACAGAATTCAGAGAGTTGTGGTTAATGATTCTTACTCTGAATGGTCCAAGGTTATCAGCGGTGTACCCCAAGGTTCAGTGTTGGGTCCCTTACTTTTCAATATATTTATAAATGATATTGGGTCTGAGATCAAAAGTAACATTTCTGTTTTTGCAGATGACACCAAGCTATGCAGTGGAATAATGTCCTTGCAGGATGTCTCCAATTTACAAGCCGACCTCAATGCTCTGTCTAATTGGGCGACTAAGTGGCAGATGAGGTTTAATGTTGATAAATGTAAAGTTATGCACTTGGGGGCTAAGAATATTCATGCATCATACATGCTAGGGGGAGTACAACTGGGGGGATCTGTAGTGGAGAAGGATCTGGGGTTTTAGTTGATCATAAGCTCAATAATGGCATGCAATGCCAAGCTGCGGTTTCCAAAGCGAGCAAAGTCCTTTCTTGTATTAAGAGAGGTATGGACTCCAGAGATAGAGATATCATTTTGCCCCTGTACAAATCATTAGTAAGACCTCATCTGGAATATGCAGTCCAGTTTTGGGCACCAGTTCTCAAAAAGGATATCGGAGAACTGGAGAAAGTGCAGAGAAGGGCAACCAAACTGATAAGAGGCATGGAGGAGCTCAGCTATGAGGAAAGATTAGAAGAACTGAATTTATTCACTCTTGAGAAGAGGAGAATAAGGGGGGATATGATCAACATGTACAAATACATAAGAGGTCCATATAGTGAACTTGGTGTTGAGTTATTCACTTTAAGGTCAACACTGAGGACAAGGGGGCACTCTTTACGTCTGGAGGAAAAGAGATTTCACCTCCAAATACGGAAAGGTTTCTTCACAGTAAGAGATGTGGAACAGACTCCCTCCAGAGGTGGTTCTGGCCAGCTCAGTAGATTGCTTTAAGAGAGGCCTGGATTCTTTCCTAAATGCACATAATATAACTGAGTACTAAGTTTTGTAGGTAAAGTTGATCCGGGGTAAATCCGATTGCCTTTCGGGGGATCAGGAAGGAATTTTTTCCCCTCCGGTAGCAAATTGGATCATCGCTCTGCTGGGGTTTTTTGCCTTCCTCTGGATCAACTGTGGGTATGGAGTTGGGTGTATGGGAGGATGTACTGTGTTTTACTTTGTTTTATTTTTTTTATGGTTGAACTGGATGGACTTGTGTCTTTTTTCAACCTGACTAACTATGTAACTATGTAACTATGTAACTGCAGCCCCACGTGTATAGAGAGGAAGTGCTGACAAAACTCCTGTTTCCTAGGAAGCCTAGGGGGACAGCTTCCTCTATGTGTGCACTACAAAGATTGGTGGCTTACCGGGTGTCTGTGTTGCGCTGGTCCAGGCTTCTCCTCTGCTCTCTGCTTCCTCCATGTTGGTTTCAGCGTGGGGGGGGCGGGGGCGCGCGCGCCGCCTTTTACAGCATCAGCGTGCGTGGGGGGGGGGGGCGGGCTCCAGCAGCGTCAGGTCTCAGATAAAGCAAAAAAGCATTTCCTGGCTGGTCATTCCCTCCTGAGAGCAGTGGAGAGTGAGGACACAGAGCGCGCAGCTGAGCCATTTCTGGCTAACGGTGACACCCAGTGGTGGTTTGTGGATCTTCAGGTCTGGACTTAGTCCACACTGACCAGAAAAAAAAAAAAAAAGATTTTTTTCTTAAAGGGACTCAGCCTTAGATCTGGCAGTATCTGAGTCGGTGCAACCTTGGACTCCAGCTAACGGGCATTGGTGTGGCAATACTCACAGGACTCTCCTCGGTATTGCCGCCTTCTCAGGCGTATGAAAATTTAAAAAAATTTTTTTTTTTTTTTTTACCATAGCCTGTCCTTATTAATGTTTCACTTCTAGCTACAACAGTTGGGTGTTGGCTGTAGGGGTGTCTCAAGGTTGTGCAATGGCTCCCAAGGGATCAGGACCAGCTAAGGCTGCAAAAGGTGCCAAAAAAGTAAAGGGGTCTCCAACGGGGTCAGAGGATTTGGGCCAGGCTCCAGTGGTCCCACCCTCACCAGATAGACCACCGAACAGCATCGTGCAGGAGCCATTGAGGGTGCTAGGGGCAGAGGCGGCCCCCAATCAACCCATTCCCGTTTATGTTACGGAAGAAATGCTAGAATCCACCCTGGGTGGGCTAGAGAAAAGGTTAACTGCTTTAATTGCCCGCTCTTTGCCGGGTGGCAAACGGGCTAGATCCCAGTCACCTAGAACGGTGTGTTCGGATGCAGAGGTCCTCTCTTCGGAGGAATTGGACCCACAGGGGGATCAAGCGGACCTGAGTCCTGACGGGTCAGACATTGAAGATTCCACTATAGATGAAATTTTTTCGGCTTCTCAAGCAGAGAGTCTGTGGATCCAGTCTCTGACGGATATGGTTCGCACTGCTTTTAAACTTCCAGTGTCAGAACAATTAGCCCCCGCGGTATCCTCTTTAGGTTCCTTGAAGGCACCATTGAGTGGTGCGTCTTTCCCGGTTCACCCCCTTCTGGAGAGTGTGATTTTTCAGGATTGGGCTCGACCTGATAGGATTTTTATCCCTCCTAAAAGGTTCACCATTCTCTATCCTATGGAAGAAGAATTTGCAAAGAAATGGGCACTCCCTACCGTGGACGCAGCCATTTCCTGCGTAAATAAATCCCTGACCTGTCCGGTGGAAAATGTCCAGGTGTTTAAAGATCCAGTCGACAAAAAATTGGAGACCCTACTGAAGGCTTCTTTTACCACAGTAGGTGCCGTGGTTCAGCCAGCAGTGGCAGCCATTGGTGTTTGTCAGGCTTTAAAGGATCAGACTAAACAGATATTAAGGGACATACCGGCTCAGCAAGCTCGTGAATTGGCTGACCTCCCAAGAGCTCTCTGCTTTGCAGTAGATGCTATTAAGGACTCCGTTCAACAGGCGTCCCGTTTATCTCTGCTGTTGGTTCATATGCGTCGCCTTTTGTGGCTAAAAAACTGGTCAGCAGAGGCACCCTGCAAAAAGCTTTTAGCAGGATTTCCCTTTCATGGTGGGAGACTATTCGGTGAAGACCTAGATAAATATATCCAGACCATATCAAGTGGTAAAAGTTCTTTCTTGCCTATCAAGAAAAGATTGCGTGGGCCCGCATTTAAGCGACAGGCCTTCGCAGGCTCGGCCCCTTCAACTTCCCGTCAGTATCGACGGCCTCCCGGGCGTTCAGCATTTAATAGCCGCCCACAAGGACAAGCCACGACAGGCAAGAGGCCATGGTCTCGCAAGCCGGTTAAACCAGTCCTCAAGTCAGATTCATGAAGGGGCGCCCCCACTCTCTTGGGTGGGGGGAAGGCTTCGGTTTTTCTCAGAAGTGTGGAAGGCCAGAATTCCCGACTCTTGGGTAAGATCCGTGGTAACCACGGGCTACAAGCTAGAGTTTCGGGAAGTCCCCCCTCCTCATTTTCAGGGGTCAAGTCTTCCAAGCGACCCATTAAAGAGGGCCTCTCTTGTAAAAGCATTGGATCGTCTCTTGCTCCAAGGAGTAATTGTAGAAGTACCAACCCAGGAATGGGGTCTGGGATTCTACTCCAACCTTTTCATAATACCAAAGCCCAATGGCGACGTCAGGCCTATCTTGGACCTCAAACGCCTAAATCGCTTTCTAAACATTCAGACCTTTCGTATGGAGTCCATACGTTCGGTGGCAGCCAGCCTACATCAAGACGACTTTCTAGCATCTATAGACATAAAAGATGCGTATCTGCACGTGCCGATCTACCCGGCACATCACAGGTTTCTTCGTTTTATGATAGATCACCGCCATTACCAGTTCGTAGCCCTCCCTTTCGGGTTGGCAACAGCTCCGCGGGTATTCACAAAGGTGTTAGCCCCGGTGCTAGCCGTCCTAAGGACAGAAGGCATTTTAGTCTTGGCATACTTGGACGATCTTCTGGTTATCGACAGCTCAGCTTCCAACCTCAATCAGGCAGTAGGTCGCACAGTTCAGCATCTAGAGGGATTGTAAACCTAGAAAAATCGGTATTGAAACCCACAAAGCAGTTGGAATATCTAGGCCTTCAGCTAGATACAAACTGCCAGAGGATAATTTTACCTCAAGCAAAGATCAGATCAATAGCTCAAGCAGTTCAAGTGATCTTAGGCAAGAAGAGGCCGACTATTCGCCTATGTATGCGACTGCTGGGGAAGATGGTGGCCGCCTTCGAGGCTGTGCCCTACGCCCAGATCCATACCAGATATCTTCAGGCAGCCATTCTCTCTGCTTGGAACAAGTCCATTCAGGCGTTAGATCGTCCGTTAGTGCTCTCCCCCGAAGGTCCGGCGCATCCTGTCTTGGTGGCTGGTCTCTCAAAATTTGTCAAAAGGGAAATCCTTTTGCCCCATCACGTGGAAGATAGTATCCACGGATGCCAGCCTGTCAGGTTGGGGGGCAGTTCTAGAAGAACAGACCCAGCAAGGGCAGTGGTCGGAGGCAGAAAAACTGCTTCCCATCAATATCTTGGAGATCAGAGCTGCTCGGCTGGCCCTGATCGCCTGGACTCTCCCCCTTCAGGTCTGCCAGTAAGGATACAGTCCGACAACGCCACTGCGGTGGCATACATAAACCACCAGGGGGGCACGAAGAGCCCAGCAGCCCAAAGAGAAGTAAACCTGATTTTCTCATGGGCCGAAGCCCATGTACCCTGCATCTCGGCGGTGTTCATCCCAGGGATAGACAATTCTCAAGCAGATTTTTTGAGTCGTCAACAGTTGCTCCCGGGGGAATGGTCTCTTCACCCCCAGGTATTCCAAGAGATTTGCCAAAGATTCGGAGTCCCAGATGTGGACATTATGGCAACGAGATCCAACAAAAAGTTGGACAAATTCATATCCCGAGCCAGGGATCCCTCGGCCTACGGGACCGATGCGTTGGTTTGCCCTTGGCACCAGTTTTCTCTTATGTATGCGTTCCCTCCACTGCAGATGATTCCCCGCCTTCTACGGAGGATCCGGGTGGAGCGCAGGCCTGTGATCCTGGTGGCCCCAGCCTGGCCCAGGAGGGCTTGGTACGCACTCATCGTGAAGATGTCAGTCGGGGCGCCGTGGCCGCTCCCCCTGCGCCCAGATCTGCTGTCTCAGGGCCCAATCTGCCATCCTGCTTCACAGCAGCTAAATTTGACGGCTTGGCGGCTGAATCCCTAATTCTTAAGGGCAGAGGCCTCTCAGATCAGGTCATATCTACGTTGATTCAGGCTAGGAAACCGGTCTCCAGAAATATTTATTACAGAGTCTGGAGAACCTATGTGGAGTGGTGCGAGTCTCAAAAATGGCATCCTTGAAAGTTTTTTATTGACAGGATCTTGCGATTCCTCCAGGTTGGCGTTGACAAAGGGTTGGCTCTTAGTACTCTAAAGGGGCAGGTGTCGGCTTTATCAATATGGTTTCAAAGACCCTTGGCCACCCATTCGCTTATGAAAACCTTCTTGCAGGGGGTCTTGCATGTGAATCCCCCTATTAGAGCTCCCCTCTGCCCCTGGAATTTAAATCTGGTCTTGTCAGCTTTACAAAGGCAGCCGTTTGAACCTCTGACAGAAATCCCTCTTGTGCTACTAACCCGAAAGTTGGTTTTCTTGGTGGCTATGGCTTCAGCCAGAAGGGTTTCCGAGCTGGCAGCCTTGTCATGCAGGGAGCCATACCTTATTCTGCATAAGGACAGAGTGGTTCTGCGGCCTCAACCTTCTTTCCTTCCTAAGGTCATATCCAGTTTTCACTTCAATCAGGACCTAGTCCTACCATCCTTCTTTCCTACTCCCCAGTCCAGAGAGGAAAGACGGCTTCATACTTTGGACGGGGTTCGAGCCATGAGGGTCTATCTCAAGGCTACAGAGAAGATTCGGAAAACAGATGTGCTTTTTGTTCTTCCGGATGGCCCCAAGAAGGGTCAGCCGGCTGCCAAGTCTTCCTTGGCTAGGTGGATTAAGCAGCTGATTTTTCAGGCATATGGTCTGAAGCGCGTTCCACCTCCCTTATCAGTTAAAGCCCATTCTACGAGGGCCATGAGTGCCTCCTGGGCGGCACACCATCAGATCTCTATGGCACAGGTTTGCAAGGCGGCAACCTGGTCTTCCGTACATACGTTTACTAAATTTTATAAGTTGGACGTTGCAAAGGGTACGGACGCAGCTTTTGGGCAGGCGGTCCTACGGGCAGCAGTATAGAATCCTCTGGCCCGGTTCACGCCCCCTTGTTTTTCTGTTGGTGGAGCCATGTTTTCTCCTGACAATGTTTTTATTTGGCTATTCTTGGCCTTACGGTCTCCCTCCCTTCATAGAGCATTGCTTTAGGACATCCCAAGTGTAATGGCTATGCGCTCTGTGTCCCGTGATGTACGATAAAGAAAAAAGGATTTTTAATAAACAGCTTACCTGTAAAATCCTTTTCTTGAAGTACATCACGGGACACAGAGCTCCCACCCCTCTTTTGGGGAACATTGTGTAACCTCGGGAGAATTGCTTGCTACAAAACTGAAGCACTCCCAGTGGGAGGGGGTTATATAGGGAGGAAACTTCCTGTGAAATTGATTACACCAGTGTCCACACCTGAAGGTACCCATATAACCCAAGTGTAATGGCTATGCGCTCTGTGTCCAGTGATGTACTTCAAGAAAAGGATTTTACAGGTAAGCTGTTTATTAAAAATCCTTTTTTTTTTCCTTCAGAAATGACACTTTGTGCAGAGACAGTTCTACGCACAGGAAAAATGCGCTGCTTCACAGGCATACTACCCCCTAGGTACGAAATATTAAAGGAATATTTCATGTTTATTGTTTCACTTTAGGCATTATTAAAATCATTAATTAAAACCAAACACTTTTTTAGGACAATAACTTGCATATTAGCCTTTAAAATTAGCACTTCACACAAACTTTTGGTCTGAACGGGGTGGTGTTCGGCTCATCCCTATTAACAACCTTTGTCTTAAAAGAAAAACACAGTAACAGAAGGTGAAAGAGCAATGTGATAAACAATAGGTACATGAAGGAAGCTCGCATAGATGTAGAAAAGCGCAAAATGGCGAGGTCAGGCAAAGGGCTGGCTCAAAAACCCAGGATCTCCTCTGGGAAGAACAAAGGACTCCAACGGGCTGCGGGAGATTGACAAAGCTGGTGCCTGCTGGAAGGACCTGGAGTCTCCTGGAAGGTGTTTGGAGAGCCAGATGGTAACAGAAGGGATTGACGAAGCCGATGGCTGTGTGTAGAAGGATCCAGGAGAGGGCTGGAACTCTCTTGGAGCGTGACGTCACTGGACGAGCCACAGCGCGTTTCCAATGGTGTGCACTGGTTGATCGGTGTGCTCGCCTATGTCAAGCTCTTTTGAGTATAGCTTGCGTTCACATGGAGAGGACTTTGCTTGCCAGCAGTGGTGTGGTTGCCACAGGTTCACCATCGCTGCCTTAGAGTAGTTTTACTGGAAGAGTAGTTGATGCTTGAAACAGACTTCTAACAGAGGTGGGGGAAGTCGGTCAATAGTAAGTGAATGTAAAAGTTTGGGACAATCCTAGACCTCAAACAAAAAGGAAAAAAATAAAAAAAATATTTGATGGACCACTTTCCCTTTTCCTACAATCACTTCTCTGTGGTTCTAGGTTTCTACGGTGTATTGGAACCTGGGTCCCAGGACATTTTGAGCCCCACCGGACCTCAAAGTGCTGTTTGGTCTCCCTGATCAGTGTTCTATTGGTAACATAACCTTTTACTTATTTCACTTTTGGTTCCTCACCTTCACCCCTCTAACCAAATATTTTGGCTACATTAGTACTACTTACTGGGACCGCTGGTCCTGGGACCCCCATATTTTTTTTCCTGTATTTTACGCAGGTTCCCTTCCATATCTACCCCCTTGGCTGCCATGGGAGATATTATATCCATGGCTGCTCTGGGCGCTTGAGCTGACGGGACAGCTGCTCCTAGATTTTCTCCTGGCGAAGCGATTTTTAATGGCGAAACTAGTAGAGAGATCCCTCGTACCGTGACTCCAACACTCACCTGGATCCCCTACCAAAGGACTGCACCTTGGTGACTTGATCGGTTGTCACGATACCTGTTCTGTTTTGAATGTCTTATGTCCGATTTTTTTTTATTTTTTTTATTCTTGTTTTGTTTGTTACTATACTAATAAATTGATTCATTTTCTTGATGAAACTGCTCTTTTCTGAATTCACCCACTCATCTTGCACCGTAATAGTCCTCCCTGCCCACTTTGTTCTGTGGTTCTCTTGGGTCCTTGGGGTTCCCTGAGTCCTCTTGCTATCCTACATCATAAATATGCTACTATATAAATGTGCCGATGAATATCGAGAAAGCTTTTCCCTTACAGTGATTTAGTTTATTTTTTTTTAACAGCTTTACAGGCAGGCTTATGTAGCATGTGTTTTTTTTTTTTTTTTTTTTTTTACTACTCCTAAATTTCTGTCAGGTCATCTCCTCTGCCCAAAGTTGCGCTGTTCTCCTGACTCAGCGCATTCTGCTAATTAGTTATTGGCTGGCTGGGGCACTCGGCTGTTTCCAGCGCTTTGCTTGTAGTCTGTGGATCTGCAGTGTTAACAGTTTGAAGTGAAGTGATTGTTCAAATGGCTTTTAATTAAAAATAAACTTTCCCTTTCGATAACGGACAAAAATCAGCTTTTTAAAGCATCTTTGGCTAAAGAGACCGCACGCTGTCCCAGTCTGTCTTGTTAATAACAAAGTAACTCATTTTAAGGCCATTAGAATCGAGATAGTGTAGCGGAAATGGGGCACTTGATTTTTTTTTTTTTTTTTTAAGCCGTAAAAAACTTGGTTATGCAGATTAGCCTGTTTTTAAAGGGAAAGCATTGTGTATTTTCAGTAAGAGTCTGTTTGAAAATAATAGACCCCAAGTGGTCTTTAATGCCAGAAAGCAAAAACAGGTCCATGTGACCTTTACCTAGGTAGACCTAGCATGGGCTTTTTTTTAATAGAAAAAATAAATAATTGATCAAGAGTTGACCTTTCAGTAACTTTGTAGCTCTGCATAAATAAATTCTTGATGTACAGCAGTCATATTCATTATTATGATATACGATTTATATAGCGCCAACAGTTTACACAGCGCTTTACATTGTATAGGGGGACAGCACAATTACAGTACAGTTCAATACAGAAGGGACAGGAGGTCCTTGCTTGTAGAGCTTACATTCTAAAGGGAGGGGGTGGTGGTACAAAAGGTAATAGCTGCAGAGAATGATTTGATGGGGGTGGTTTAGGGACAGTAGTCGGGTGGGTGTGGGATAGGCGTCCCTGAATTAATGAGTTTTCAGGGCTCTCCTAAATGTGGGCAGGTTAGGGGCTGATCCGATATACCGAGCAAGGGAGTTCCAGAGCGTGGGAGAGGCTCTGGAGAAGTCCTGAATGTGAGCATGGAAGGAGATAACAAGGGAGCTAGAGAGCAGGAGGTCCTGGGAGGAGCAGAGGGGACGATTTGGGCAATATCTGCAGATGAGTTTGGTGATGTGAGTGGCCTTGTATGTTGTGAGTGGCCTTGTATGTTGTGAGTGGCGTTTTTTAATCTTACACGGGGTTGGGGTATATAATCCTTATTAAAAAAAAAAAAAACTCTACCAGGATTTACATACCGTATATACTCAAGTATAAGCAGATTTTTTCAGGGTTTTTTTTGTGCTGAAAATTCCCCCCTCGGCTTATACTTGAGTCACCTTTTTGCGCCTGATCTCCCGCAATTTGGGGACCCGGTACCAGCCAGTTGTAGGTCCACTGGACCCCAAACATGGCACATATGTAGCCACACTCTTCCCCTACACATGTGCAAAGTTTGTTGTCCGGGGAACCTACAGCCGGGGAGCACCGATTTTTCAAACCCGGGCACTCCTTTCATAGACTCCCATGTTAAACGGTAATTCCTCCGGTGACTTTGGGGTGCCGGTCGTAGGTCCTCTGGACCCGGAATTTGGCACACATATAGCCCCATTTCTCCTCTACAAGTTTTTTTTTCAAAGCCAGGCACCCCTTCCATTGACTCCCATGTTATACTTCAGTCTAGTCATAGGCACAGTGGGGCATGAGCACAGTGGGGCATGGGCACAGACACAGTGAGGCATGCAGATGGACACCCTAGGCTTATACTCGAGTCAATACGTTTTCCTAGTTTTTTTGTGGTAAAATTAGGTGCCTCGGCTTATATTCGGGTCGGCTTATACTCGCGTATATACGGTAATTGTCATGTGACATCTCAGTTCAGGAAGTAGTTGGTGACTCCAGATGACGCTTGAAGAAAGATGGAACCCTCCTTCAGGAGAGAAGAATGTTGGTTGTGGGGGGGCACTATGATCTGTGTAACATCTTACACATTACTAAGCATGCATCTAACACAACAAATGTATAATGATAGGTCTACTTTAACAACAGTTTGCATTAAAACCTCCCTATGGTTAAAGAATGAACAGTTTTTAATGTAGACCTCAATTTACTGTCTGCAGATAACGGTGCAGATTGGCGTACCGTGACATCTGTGAGCTCTCGATGGAGGGGCTAGGCTCAGGATCCCGCTATTCAGCCCACTAATTACAAGGAATGTGCTGCTGAGCCGGAAAGATCACTGTAATTCTGAGGATTTTTCTCCTGTTTTTGGTGCTGTTGCATTCATTTTCTTTGATTAGAAAGTCATTGTGCTGTGCAGCATCTGTTCTTGCGAAAGTAATTTTTTCCTGGATTATAAACTTTTCTTGTTGCCTTTTTATAGTGAGACTGTAATTTATATTGAATAGGTCTATATTATAGGGTATTATTTTGGAGCATGGGACGTGCTCACTGCAATGGTTTTCTTTTTCCTTCAGCCCAGCATTTTTCTTTAACGTCTCATGGTGAGAAAGATGCGTTTTTAATGGAAATACCTAGCCCTGGTAATGATGTCCTCATTTAGTTTGGTACCTCTGAGAAAAGTAGGTGAAGAAGGAAATGTGATACCACGCCAATATTTGTAGAGTCCATAGATTAGAATTGGTTCATATTGGGTTTTTTTTCGAGCTGTAGCTGATTGACCTCCCATTTGATGGTGGCTGCATTGTTCTGAGGCTTATGCTACTGGAATGAGCCAGCGGCATTAAACCAATGATCTGTTTAGCTGTATGTCTGGCATTCAGACCACCTCTGTAAGGGCAGCATTTTTTCCACTTGCCACCAATGTGAGGTGCATTTTTCCTACTGACCCATGTTGAGTTAGCTGGGGTTCCCCTAGACCTGAAAATTCTTTCAAGGGTTCCTTGGGGTAATGCGATTGAGAGACTGCTTTAAAGCTCCTATTGGTGAAGATGCGCTTACTCTTTTATGTGTTTTACTAGCTGGTTCCATTGAGATCATCTGATTCACATGGACAAGAAGTGGGGTTGATTCTTCCCATTGGGGTCACAGGCGGCAATAAAACTTGATCGAAAGATGTACACTTCCCAAGCATACTAAAAAAAGTAAAAATATTTCTAAGACCTGAGCATAAAATATGTACAGAAATGAAATCCCGTGTTTCCTCCGAAAATAAGACCTTCCCCTGAAAGTAAGCCCTACTGTCATTTTCGGAGAAGGCCGCAATATAAGCCCTACTCCAAAAATAAGCCCTAGTTTGGAAGGGTTGAGTTGTGTGGTCTAGACTGTATGTTTCTGTGGTGAATACTTTTGTTGCGGCGCTGCTCAGCTGATCCCCGCTGCGCTCCTCTTCTGTCGGCGGGGGATCTCGGCCCCCCTCTCTCTGTAGTGCTCTGAGCAGGAAAAGGCCATTCAGCCGTTACATGGAAGTGCCGATCGTCACTCAGCTGATTCCCTGCTGCTCTCCCTCTGCTAGCTTTCAGCGGGCCCCTGTCCCCCTTCAGTGTTTGGAGCTGGAAAATACCGTTCAGGCGGTACATTAATGCACCGCGTGGCATTCAGCTGATTCCCCGCTGCTCTCTTTCTGCTAGCTGTCAGCAGGCAATCTCTGGGCCCCCCTCCCTCTGCAGTGCTCAGAGCATGAAAGATCGATCAGGCGGGTCACGGAAGCATCAAGAAAGGCGCTGTAGGAAGGTACGGTGCACACTTTACATTGTATGGGGGCTGTAATACAGTGCATTTTATAATTTTACCGACATTTTTTAACTCCTTTCCAGGAGATGGGGAGAGAAATCGGCACATGACAAGCCCTACTGCGTCTTTTGTCGAAAAAATGAATATAAGACCCGGGGTTGTGTAGCGCCCTGCTCCTGTTGAACAGGCGGTGCTGTAAATTTAGTGGGGTCTGGGCTGTTATTTGGCTCAGACTGGTGTGATTGATGGCAAATTTAGCCTCTGTTCCAGCCATGGCTGTGCTAAGAGTTCCACCATTGCCTGCCTGAGGGGGGCATTGCCAACCTCTTGGAAAGGGTGGCAGCAGCAAGGTCAGGGTCTATTGGGTGTCCCCCTTGGCAGCGAATCAGTGGGAGTGGTTGCCTCGCAGTGCATGCTGGGAGGGGTAATTAATGGACAGACACCATTGGCGGGGGTCTGTCGTCCCACGCACCTTGTGGCCTGCCTGGCCTGAGGTGTGTGTGTGTTTCCTGAATCCTGACTCTGGGACCACGTTGGTCCGGGGTCTCGACTTCGCCTGGTAGGCCCAGTAGTCAGACTGGGGCCTGTTTTTTTTTCAGAGGTGATCCTGTGCCGTCCGTCTTGCGGGAAGAGGTTGCTTGATGAAGGAAGCCAGGGGAGGACCTATCCTGGAGGGGGCCATGCAAGAGGCTGGTACCTTGGAAGAAGGTCTGGAAATTTAATTGAAGCATGCACCATGAGACGCTTGACGGTGTCACCTGTTGGGCCTAAAGTTCTATCAGAGTTAAGCTGGAGAAATGCGGGTGCCGAATCCTGTGGCAGGGGATTCTGGACCAAAAGTGTTGTCTCATAAAGGAAGGTCTGTGGCAGAGATTGTACTTTATTCCGTGCTCCATCCCGGCTTCTAGGCCACTGAGAGGGACCTATCCGGGTGAGCGAACTAGAGTGGTGACGAGAACTGTTTGCTGGAAGCAGGAAGGTTTCCTATTTGTGACTATACACCTGAACCTACCTACCCTTCCACATCTTTACAACTAAAGTTCTACAAAGAAATCCCAGAAAAAGAAGTGCATTGTGAGGACATTGAAATTCTTTGGATTCTCCTTTCACCCTGGACAGTGAGAACAAAAAGGTAACGTGGCACCCAAAAATAACCAACAGCTCCTTTCGGGGAAACACGGTATGTTCATTTATGAGGGAGAAAAAGGAAACAAAACGGACTGGTTTCGTTTTAAAGAGGTCCTCCTAATGCAAAGTAGTAAGCTCAACCAGTGGGTGGCTGTTCCCCTGACATCACATGCGATCTGGTTTTGGGATTTTTCTAAGTGAACATGTTTAAATCGTCTTAGGCTGGTGCCATAATCTTGAGAAGTAGATGTGTTAGTAAGAGAGCTGTGTGCCATTCTATACAAGCGTGGCAGTTTATAATCTGCACAACCTCGGCCCCGTACTTGTCAGATCAGTGTCATGAGTCAGACTCCCTGATCTGTAAGGAAGCCTTATTCCAGTACGATGTGACTAGGAGCATCTGCTATGAAAACACGCTTTAGAAAAAAAAAATTACACTTCCTTTTTGTATTTTGTTCCAAAGAAAATCTGGACTGAGACATATGATTCAGATATTACTGGCTTCTCCTTCGGCTGTTTGTGCATTAAGTAGAATGTTCGTTGCTCTGATCTCACTGTTTAGCAGCGGCAACAAACTGTGTAAAGTTTTATTCAATCAGAGCAGACTGGTAGACTTGCATTGATATAGAAGAGACTTCTCCCACACACACTTTATAAGATGGCTTTTATTGATAAGATTGCGTAGCGCTACCCCCGAAGGAGCCGCTGGTTGATTGTTGGGGTCGGCACATTACGTTACCCTATCGTTGTCTAGGGGTGTGATGCAGGAACAAAGTAGTGAGCGGAGGTCCAGACAAAGACAAAAGATTTCCAATGCTTTATTTTCAGGCCAACACAGCCAACATCAACTTCAGTTAGGAGAGAAAGGTTGATGAGAGGAAAGAGGGAAACTTGCGGTGTCAGGCCTGGATGTAGACAGGCAAGCCAGCCCTTAGTAGTACCGATTCGTAAGCTCGTCGTCGCTTCTGTCAAATGAATCAATAGGGGTGAATCCTTCCATTGGACTCCAGCCCAGGTCACCAGGAGACAGTAATGCGTACCTGTAACTTCCCGGTCACCAGATCCCCGATTAATGTGGCACTCAGCCTGAGATCCGTTTCAATGGAACCTGAAACCCAGTAGGTCACTGGGGTCCTCTCTCACCTCCGGTTGAGGCTCGATGAAGCCTGTAAGCTTGGCCAGGAGGGCTACGCCGGCGGGGCCCATAGGTGCACGCACCCTGAAAGTGGATGCCGCACCCAGCACCGGGACCCGCGAAGATTTTAGAACACATGACACCTATCACGGATATACTCCTCCCCAGCATGCCCTGCAAGGGAGGAACTGCTCCAATTGGCTGCTGGGAAAGACTTGCTCTGCCAGAAACCCCTCTGGCGCCAACTGCTGGCCAGAGATGATACCACATCTCTAGAATGCAGACTGGCCCAGGAGACTTTTCTGGAATGACAGAAGTCCCAGTTTAGATAAATCACGAATGGGAGCAATGTAACTCTCCCATTCCAACGAACTTTAGCATAGCGCCCATACTGAAAGTAAGGGGGCGCTACAATTAACATGAAAGTCAATCTGAAGCGGAATCTTTTGCCACTCGCTATGATCAGCAGTGTAACATCATTTTTGCATCTGAGGTGGTTGGTGTGCAGGATGCCAGTGCCTTCCTAAAATATTCCCACCCATTGGCTTTAGAGATGTGTTGCTTTGAAGTGGCAGACAGTAGAACAAGGGTGAGCAATTTCTTCTATACAAACAAACTGTAATTTTTATAAGCTTTAGACAACTAGCATTCCAATGAACAGTGCATTCTAGTGTTAAGATTTTTAAATTTAATTTTACACTCTAGTTTAGTTTTGCATGCTGGTAATGGCACCTTAAATTAATATTAATATTGCAAAACTGATGCGCATGACCTCTAAGCAGAGTGCAGCCCTGCACACTGGGCAGAGCGCAGCCCTAAGGCGCAGCCATTGTTGGTAAAATGAGGGCGAAGGGATGAGCTTATTGTTTTTCTTTCACTGCCCAGTCAGTCTGGGAAGGGAAAACTCCTTTTAACTGGGTGTAAACCCACTTAAAAAAACAAAAATAAAATGCCACCTGCAAGACAAAGGCATGATGAGCTAGTAGGCATAACGTACTAGCTCATTATGTAATACCTCAGATCGAAGCTTCCACAGCCACCTTCGTAAACCACTCCGGAGGCCAACATCTCTCCCAGGGGTTACTTCCAGGTATCGTGGCTCCAGCACTGTGGCCGGAGCCGCGATGATGGCACTCTGGAATAGGGTGCTGCTGGCTACCCAGCATACACCCCCGATCTTCTGCGTAGTGTGAAGAAAGCAAGGCGCACTCAGCGTGGTGAGCGGGCGGGCGGGTGGCTCCATGCAAGAGCTCGCCTTGTAGAGTTTCAAGAAGTTGACAGATGTGTGAATCTGAGGACTGGATGGACAAATTCAAATCCTTTGGCAGGTAGAGGACTCCCATATATTTCTTCTCTGCCTTTTGGCTATGATCAAGTGTAGTATCTGTTCTCGTCAGTTATCGGTGGAGGCGCTGTGCTACTGTCCCTAGCCTGCGGTGGGTGGGTTAGGGGTAATGCTGGCTATGCAAATCCACTGGTGTAATGGTAATGTGGATGGTTGGTATCGGGAAAAGACAAAACCGGTCCGCTTGACAAACTGGAGGCCGTTAATAGGTCTCCTCTAGAGAAAACCGGAAGGGTTATATCCTGATGGAGAGGCACTGGTTTGGCCAAAGGCCGGGTCCTGAAAAAAGCCTGTGGCGTATGTACCCTTGGAGTTGCAGTCCAGGGGTGCCGTAATTACTCACTGTGAGTAGGTGGGCACTTTGAGTTTTACTGGCACCTTGGTCACTGCATCATCGCACTTTTTTCCTGCACCTGCCTCTTTGACCGGGCCTTTTGGCCAAGACCAGAGGAATTGTTATTCCTGGCCTTAGGGTTGGCCATTGCACCATAACAAATGCACATCTCCACTTCCCCTTTTCCTGCCTTTGTCGTATTTGTCACTTTTTGTATATTTTTTTGGGGGTATTGTACACGTTTGACGAGTAGGGTGTAGGTCCTTGGGCCTGCCCTGAAAGTCTTGGGAGGGGGTGGACATGGCCTTCTGGCTAAGTTAGCCCTCTTTCATTGGCTCTCCCTTTGGGGGAGCCCCACCTAAGACTTGGGTTGGTCTGGTTTGGCAGACCTCCCAGAGAACAGGGTCTATCTGGTTTCGGCCAGATGGACCATGTGAAGTACTCCAGTCCCCATCCCCGTCTGTAGCCTGACGCCCCGGGGGATCAGGGCAAGGGTCCCTTTTCTTTGGAGGAGAACCATGTGTACACCCTGTGCACATGTCACTTTTTTGGTGCGCACTTGTTTTTGCACCGGGTGCAGCCTTAGTGTGTTCACACACCTCGAGCTTTTAGAACAAAAGTTTGTCTATAATTCTGCTTAAAATATTGTGCTCTGAGCTTTCCAAATTCACATAGTCTGTAGTAGGAGCAGTTTTTCGAAAATAATGTAATTTCCTACAGGTGATCTCTAGATAAAAGCATATAAGCCGTAGCTTATTTCCTAACTGCTGATTTCCTATCACCCAAGTGTTGAACACCGTTCTTTTATAGTGGCAGACCTCGTCCACATATGTGCTGCAAGCCCAGTCTAAAGTAGGTGGAAGATTTTATCAGCATCTCCTCTTATTATCTACAGGTTCTGATAAACCTTACTCCCTTACATATGGTTCTTGGGTATCTTGTAAGATCAGACTCTGGTTAAAATATTTATACACTGCAGAGTTTATTAAGGGCCAGTTTACACCAGACGCAGTTTCGTGCACATTTTTTCTGCACTAAAAATGCATGCAGGTGTTTTCCATGTATTACAATGGCTCTAGTTGGCTCTAGTTCACAGCATGCAGTTAGTTTCCGGAATACATAGAAAACACTGCATGCATTTTGTGCAGAAAAAAAGCACGCTGAACGGAACTGCGTCTGGTGTTAACTGGCCCTAAACCTTTCAGAACATTGCTATGTTCAGTGTATAATGCGCACTTGACGCTTCAACCCATTTGCAGATGTGGTTTTGTAAACGTTTTCTACCCTGGTGGATAAGCCAGTGCTCCCATTACTTTTTTTTTTTTTTTTATGCTTATAAAGGCACCAAGCATTAGTGAAGGCTTTCTTTTTTGTTTTTGTTTATGGTAAATACACCAGGTTCTTGCATGCTGATGTAAGATTCCAAAAAGTATTTCTTGCCAACATGGGATGGCACTAGACCAAGCAACAGGGCTCTCACATGCTCCTCTCCATGGTCACATACTGGAACTAGGGAACCTTACCTGCCTTACATTCCCATAGGCTCACATTCGGTATCAAGAAAAAGAAAAGACCAACACCCCCAGGGATTTCCCAAGTGTAGGAGATTAAATGTATAGCACTTCCCCCGCAGAGGCTGCTGGTGACTGGTTCCCCTATCTCTGCACAGCCAAACAAGCATTTTTCACTTCCATCTGGATACAAAACAGTCTCTGAGCTTGGTTTTATTAGAGGTGGTAACTTGGATGGGTATAAAGGTTATGGGATGCCCAACTTAACTGAATCACTGCACGGAAACAACTTCCTATGTACAAAATCCTAGATTGTTCTCCCTCCTTAGTGATTAAAGATCAAAAGTCCCCTGAGGACTTGGAGCTCTCAGTCCCCTCTAGAAAATAGCATAGTGTAAAGTAAGCTGAATACAGGAGCCTCTCCTCTGTAGAAACGTTTCCCATCCCTCCTGCCTGCTTGTTTACCATCCCACCTGGCTGCTCTAAAGGTCTCCCAGGGTAAGGGATAGGAAGGGTTCAGGAGTGCTGTCCTCCTGAAAGCTTGCTACATATGGCAGTTTCTCCCTTTTCTGGGTGTGCTGATGTATTCACACTGTTTTTTTTTTCTCTCTGTTGCTCCTTGGGCAAGGTTCCTTCTCAAACTAAAATGCTGATAGCCATGATAGACTAAACTGGTGATAGACTAACCCCCCCCCCAGACACAGGAGTCTCCTCAGCACTACATATTCCAGCGTGGCTCCACCATATTTAGGGCTGGCCTGGCCACCCTTCCAGAACATTTTGCCTGGGGATTGGCCAAGTTCCCTCAAGTATGCAGATCAGCCCTCCTGGCCTCCACCCACTAACTTCTAGAAGTTTCTCCAAACTTTCAGGTCCAGGGGAGGTACCAGTTTACTGCCTCTGTGGAGCCATCAAACCTGACCTGCAGTAATCTTACCCAATTCCTGACTAACAAACTAACCATGAGTCGTACTTAAATTTGCCTGCACTAATACTAGTAGCACAGTAGAGGGTATTACAAGTGTTTGGGTTTAAATAAGTCTCTCACTCAATGGGTACATTTTTCCTTTTTTTTTTCCTCCTGAGAGGTGTGTTCTTTTAACATCTAAGGATCGGAGTGCTCTACTTAATGTATTATTGAATGTCAGGTACATTGTGTCCAATTCATGAAAGAGCAGATTTATGTCTCCCTAGGGAAAGTGGAACTCCGGGCAGTGGAATGGCTGTTATTTATCAAACTGTGTCTTGTTTTCTGCCTCACTTTACCCGCTATCCTAGACGTCTGCTAGGAGAATAATGATGCTAAAGTGAACGGATCGCTTGGCAAAACAATATAGCCCATAACAGGAGAGAGAGATTCATGGACTGTAGCTGGAGACTTGGTTAGTGGGAATTACATGAACTGACAAAGTGACTAGAACAGCACAAAGTATTGCCCACGTCAGCTTTTCTGTATGCATGTGGACTGGGCTGGTTTTTATATAGTTGTGTGTGTGTGTGTGTGTGTATATATATATATATATATACAGTGCCTTAAAGTATTCATACCCCTTGAAATTTTCCATGTTTTGTCATGAAACAACCAAAAATGTAAATGTATTTTAAGTGATGGACCAACACAACGTGGCACATGATTCTGAAGTGAAAGGAAAATTATAAATTTGGCCTCCTTTACTCTGATTGCCGTCAGAAGTCACCTAATTAGTAAACAGTCCATCTGTGTGTAATTTAATCTCAGTATATATACAGCTGTTTTGTGAAGCCCTCAGAGGTTTGTTAGAGAACCTTAGTGAATAAACTGCACCATGAAAGCCAAGGAACACACTAGACAGGTCAGGGATAAAGTTGTGGAGAAGTATAAAGCAGGGTTAGGTTATAAAAAAATATTCCAAGCTTTGAACATCTCACAGAGCTCTGTTCAATCCATCATTTGAAAATGGAGAGAGTATGGCCCAACTGCAAACTCACCAAGACATTGCCGTCCACCTAAACTGACAGGCCGGGCAAGGAAGAGCATTCATCAGAGAAGCAGCCAAGAGGCCCATGGTAACTATGGAGGAGCTGCCAGAGATCCACAGCTCAGGTGGGAAAATCTGTCCACAGGACAACCATTAGTCGGCACTCCACAAATCTGACCTTTATGGAAGGGAGGCAAGAAGAAAGCCATTGCTGAAAGAAAGCCATAAAAAGTCCCGTTTGCAGCTTGCGAGAAGCCATATGGGGGACATGGCAAACGTGGCAGAAGGTGCTCTGATCAGATGAGACCAAAATGTACTTTTTGGCCTAAAAGCAAAACGCTATGTATGGCAGAAAACGAACACTGCACATCACCCTGAACACGCCACCCTCACCTTGAAACATGGTGGTGGTAGCATCATGTTGTGGGGATGCTTTTTTTCAGCAGGGAGAGGGAAGCTGGTCAGAGGCGATGGGAAGATGGATGGAGCCCAATTCAGGGCAATATTAGAAGAAAACCTGTTTGAGTCTGCAAAAGACTTGAGACTGGGGCGGAGGTTCACCTTCCAGCAGTACAACGACCCTAAACATACAGCCAGAGCTACAATGGAATGGTTTAGATCAAATCATATTCATGTGTTAGAATGGCCCAGTCAAAGTCCAGACCTAAATCCAATTGAGAATCTGTGGCAAGATTTGAAAATTACTGTTAAGAAGCTCTCTCCATCTGACTGAGCTTGAGCTATTTTGCAAAGAAGAATGGGCAAAAATGTCCCTCCTAGATGTGCAAAGCTGGTAGAGACACCCTCCCCCCCAAAAAGACCTGCAGCTGTAATTGCAGCGAAAGAAGGTTCTACAAAGTATTGACTCAGGGGGCGCTATACTAATGCACACCACATATTTCACATATTTGTAAAAAAAAATTGAAAGCCATTTGGTTTTCTTCTTCTTCTCTTTAATTTCTCTTTATTATTTTCCAATGTTTAAACAATTTACATGTTTTCATACAATTAATCGAAAAAAGAAAAGGTATAGTGCAATTGTACAAGTATGCAAACATAATCACCAAAATTGTGTACGAATCTTAAATTGTCCTACCCCTACCCTTCCGTCTACCTTCCCACCCTCTTCTACCCCCCCCCCTCCCTGGCCTTGTTTTTCTTCTACTTCACAATTATGTGCCACTTTGTGTTGGTCTATCTCATAAATTTCCCAATATAATACATTTGTTTTTTGGTTGTAACATGACAAAATGTGGAAAATGTCAGGGGTAAATACTTTTTCAAGACACTGTAGATGCACATGCACGGGGCTGTTATTGCAAAGACATACAGTTCCTTTTACAAAGTTGTGTATTTATAGTAAGTGTTTTGTATCTCCGTAAAAATACAGTGAACGAGACTGTGTACATGCATCCAACTGCCTCTGAATGTCTGTTCAACAGCAGCAGTGTACATGGGGCCTAACGCCTCCATGCTTCACGGTGGCAATGTTATATTAATGGCAATGTGCAGTGGTCGGCTTATGCCAAACATGGAATTTAGCCTGGTGGCCAATAATATACTTTTTGGGCTCATCAGACCACAGAACCTTCCAGTCCACACATAACTTCAGGATAACTGTATATAATTGGGTAGGTTTCCTTCAAGGTCCCCCCTCCCTCATCCTTTTTCTGCTAGTCTGGGTTGGCTGCATCTGCCCCCTTCTTGGACTATATTAAGGGGGTAAGGCCAGCTAGTAAAAGGGAGTGGAATTGGTTCCAGTAGGGCTGGCTAGATGCAAGGAGGAGTGGAGTTTGTGTCCTCTGATCTGAGGTGTGAAAGGGCAAAGTAGGGTTGGTCTGAATGTGCAGAAATTGAGTCTGATCAGAGTTCTGGAGGTGCGAGAATTGGGGCTGATGTGAATGTGCAGAAATTCAGGCTGATGTGAGATATGAAGGTGCAGAAATTTGGGTCTGATTTGACATCTGAAAGTCATGGAAATGAGGCTGATCTTGTTTATGAAGGTGCAGAAATTAGGACTGAGCTGAGGTCCGAAGGTGCAGTAATTAAGGCAGATGTGAGGTGTGAAGGTGCAGAATATATGGCTGATCTGATATCTGAAAGCGTGACTGATCTTGGGTATGAGGGTGCAGAAACTGGCTGATGAGGTGTGAAGGTACAGAAAACGGGCTGATGGGATTTGTGAAGGTACAGAAACTGGGGCTGACGGGAGGTGTGAAGGTACAGAAAACTGGGGCTGATGGGAGGTGTGAAGGTACAGAAAACGGGCTGATGGCATTTGTGAAGGTAAAGAAACTGGGGCTGACGGGAGGTGTGAAGGTACAGAAAACGGGCTGATGGGAGGTGTGAAGGTACAGAAAACGGGCTGATGGCATTTGTGAAGGTACAGAAACTGGGGCTGATGGGAAGGGTGAAGGTACAGAAAACTGGGGCTGATGGGAGCTGTGAAGGTACAGAAAACGGGCTGATGGGAGGTGTGAAGGTACAGAAAACGGGCTGACGGGAAGGGTTAAGGTACAGAAACTGGGGCTGACGGGAGGGGTGCAGGTACAGAAACTGGGGCTGACGGGAGGGGTGCAGGTACAGAAACTGGGGCTGACGGGAGGGGTGCAGGTACAGAAACTGGGGCTGACGGGAGGGGTGCAGGTACAGAAACTGGGGCTGACGGGAGGGGTGCAGGTACAGAAACTGGGGCTGACGGGAGGGGTGCAGGTACAGAAACTGGGGCTGACGGGGGGGTGCAGGTACAGAAACTGGGGCTGACGGGAGGGGTGCAGGTACAGAAACTGGGGCTGACGGGAGGGGTGCAGGTACAGAAACTGGGGCTGACGGGAGGGGTGCAGGTACAGAAACTGGGGCTGACGCGAGGGGTGCAGGTAGGGTGACCACATTTCCAAACTGCCATTCAGGACACCGCCCCCCCCCCCGCCCCCCCCCCCCCCCAAAAAAATGTTTTTTTACATTTTTTTTGCCGATTTTGGGGGCAGGGCGTATCATGAAATCAGCGAGCCCGTGTGCAAGATCAGAAGTGCGCCCTAGGGGCCCCATCTAATGCCGCCACTGTGCCCCATCAAATTCAGTCACTTGTGCCCGTCCAATGTCATCACTGTGCCCCATCTAATCCTGCCACTGTTCTCATCATATGCACCTACTTGTGCCCCGTCAAATGCCGCCACTGTGCCCCGTCAAATGCCGCCACTGTGCCCCGTCAAATGCCGCCACTGTGCCCCGCCACTGTGCCCCGTCAAATGCCGCCACTGTGCCCCGTCAAATGCCGCCACTGTGCCCCGTCAAATGCCGCCACTGTGCCCCGTCAAATGCCGCCACTGTGCCCCGTCAAATGCCGCCACTGTGCCCCGTCAAATGCCGCCACTGTGCCCCGTCAAATGCCGCCACTGTGCCCCGTCAAATGCCGCCACTGTGCCCCGTCAAATGCCGCCACTGTGCCCCGTCAAATGCCGCCACTGTGCCCATTAATTGTTGCTACTGTGCCCCTTCAGATGCTGCCAGTGTGTCCAATCAAATGCTACCAGTGTGCTGAACAATTGCTGCTACTGTGCCCATGAAATGTCGCTACTGTGCCCCCATCAGATGCTGCCAGTGTGCCCATGAAATGTCGCTACTGTGCCCCCATCAGATGCTGCCAGTGTGCCCATGAAATGTCGCTACTGTGCCCCCATCAGATGCTGCCAGTGTGCCCATAAAATGTCGCTACTGTGCCCCCATCAGATGCTGCCAGTGTGCCCATGAAATGTCGCTACTGTGCCCCCATCAGATGCTGCCAGTGTGCCCATGAAATGTCGCTACTGTGCCCCATCAGATGCTGCCAGCCAGTGTGCCCATGTATTGTCGCTACTGTGCCTCCATCAGATGCTGCCAGCCAGTGTGCCCATGAATTGTCGCTACTGTGCCCCCATCAGATGCTGCCAGCCAGTGTTAATTGCCCCTATAGTATTTGCTCACCTTTTGATATGACTGACTGACTCCTGGTCACTGGTGGTGGTGTCTTCAGCTCAGCAGCGTTGTCTTCTCTTTTGGTACTGACTCGACTCACTCAAGAAGGCAGTAAATCGGGCGGCTCGGGTGGGAGGAGGAGGAGCCTGCCTGGGCCCTGGTCCTGGAGGAGGTCACTCAGACCGGAGATGTTGCGGGACTCGGGACTCACTCATGACGGACGGCAGTCGGGTCGGCGGATCGAGTCCAGCTAAGCAGCAGCCGAGGTTTGGGGAGGAGAAGGTCTTGGTCTGTGCGTGCCGCGCCCGCGGTAGGTGACTTACTGTCTCTGCCAGCTGCTGCTCTCTCTGCTGCAAGAACCGCGGCTGACAGCTGGAGGAGGAGGTGGGGGATGGAGTCAGAGACTCAGAGAGAGCGGGACACACACGGGTGACGTCACTGGTTGCTACACGCTAAGCGGTAGGGCGGCCCTAGCAACCAGTGATTTAAAATGATTACATTACAGCGGCATTGCGGCAGCCGGCAGCGAGTGTGGCAGACTGGCAGGCACTGATTCCGGGATATGTAAATTACGGGACGATCCCGGGCAAACCGGGACACGTGGTCACCCTAGGTGCAGGTACAGAAACTGGGGCTGACGCGAGGGGTGCAGGTACAGAAACTATGGCTGACGCTAGGGGTGCAGGTACAGAAACTGGGGCTGACGCAAGGGGTGCAGGTACAGAAACTGGGGCTGACGCGAGGGGTGCAGGCACAGAAACTGGGGCTGACGCGAGGGGTGCAGGCACAGAAACTGGGGCTGACGCGAGGGTGCAGGCACAGAAACTGGGGCTGACGCGAGGGGTGCAGGCACAGAAACTGGGGCTGACGCGAGGGGTGCAGGCACAGAAACTGGGGCTGACGCGAGGGGTGCAGGCACAGAAACTGGGGCTGACGCGAGGGGTGCAGGCACAGAAACTGGGGCTGACGCGAGGGGTGCAGGCACAGAAACTGGGGCTGACGCGAGGGGTGCAGGCACAGAAACTGGGGCTGACGTGAGGGGTGCAGGCACAGAAACTGGGGCTGACGCGAGGGGTGCAGGCACAGAAACTGGGGCTGACGCGAGGGGTGCCGGCACAGAAACTGGGGCTGACGCGAGGGGTGCCGGCACAGAAACTGGGGCTGACGCGAGGGGTGCCGGCACAGAAACTGGGGCTGACGCGAGGGGTGCCGGCACAGAAACTGGGGCTGACGCGAGGGGTGCCGGCACAGAAACTGGGGCTGACGCGAGGGGTGCCGGCACAGAAACTGGGGCTGACGCGAGGGGTGCCGGCACAGAAACTGGGGCTGACGCGAGGGGTGCAGGCACAGAAACTGGGGCTGAGCTGAGAAATGAAGGTGCATAAATTTGGGGCCGTTTTGAAGTCTGAAGGTGAAAAAACTAGCGTACTACGATGTGCTGTTCCCTGGCACGCAAGTTGTAATGATGGCACACTGTGTGGGAAAAGGTTGCTGACCCCAGCTGTAAAATATTCAAATATGAAACATTTGACACTTTGCTTAAAACAATTCATATGGATGTGTGTAGAACATGTAAGCCATTGCTGACTTTTTGGCCTCTCCCGCAGAAGTCAGAAATTCTGCTAATGAGGACCAGTCTGGAATAAATCATGCATTTTGCTTGTTTATAAATGATGTTCCAGCAATATATTTCTCTGCCCCTCACTGCTGGTGGAACATCACATGAATATTCATGGATCTAGGGAGACCTTAGTCTAATTTTCAGTGTAAGTGGAAAAGATGGAGGAGGTGATAACTGAATGTTGCATCTTTCAAAAGAGCCCAAAATATTATGTTTTTTAACCACTTCCTGACGGCCGTATGACTATATACGGCCGCAGGGTGGTTCTAAATCTCTGACCTGCCGTCTTTTTACGGGGGGCACGCGAGCGCCGCTGGCGGCGCAAGTGTGCCCGCCGCATCACTGAGATGCCGATGCGCGTGCCTCGCAGCCGCAAAGTCTACCAGGCCCTCGCAATCGTCGGTTACAGAGACGTGGATCTGTGTGTGTAAACACACAGATCCATGTCCTGTCAGGGAGAGAGGAGACCGATCTGTGTCCCTTGTACATAGGGACGTAGATCGGTCACCTCCCCCCACAGTTAGAACACAATGCAGGGTACACATTTAACCCCTTCCTCCTAGTGTTAACCCCTTCAATGCCAGTCACATTTATACAGTAATTAGTGCATATTTATAGCACTGTTTGCTGTATAAATGTGAATGGCGCCAAAAATGTGTCAAAAGCGTCCGTGTCCGCCATAATGTTGCAGTCCCAATAAAATCGCAGATCGCCGCCATTACTAGTAAAAAAATAATAATTCTGTCCCCTATTTTGTAAGGGCTATAACTTTTGCGCAAACCAGTCGCTTATTGCGTTTTTTTTTTTTTTTTTTAACAAAAATATGTAGAATAATATGTATCGGGCCTAAACTGAGAAAAAAAAAAACGTTTTTAAAAAAAAAAAAAAAATTGGGCTATTTATTATAGCAACAAGTAAAAAAATATATATATATTTTTTTCACAGTTGTTGCTCTTTTTTTGTTTTATAGTGCAACAATTAAAAACTCCAGAGGTGATCAAATACCCCCAAAAGAAAGCTCTATTTGTGGGAAAAATG